>JAQZBX010018154.1:0-34879 GCA_029593785.1 Cabassous unicinctus | reverse complement strand
TTTTCTCAGCTTTCCTTAAGGACCAAGTTGAGACAAACCTATGCTTCAAAGTGTTACCAGATTTGGTCTAGGTTCTTGACTTATGCTGCAAAAATGAATTTCAGAGCATGTCAGGTTAGTCAGGCCAGTAATTTATTAAGTTAGGGAGGGAAGAGAAATGGGAGAAAATAACAGAACATGGATCCCTGGTAGAGGGTAAGGGGCTGAAGAGTGATAAAGAGGGTTGATTTATAGACTACAATTTCCCATTGTAGATTGTAAAACCTGTAGCCCAGGTTTTACTTGTGTGTTGATCCACACAGGGTGACACGGCAAGATCAGGGCACAGAAGCAAAGAGGGGTGAAAGCAGCAGGGTGGGAGAGCAAGGAGCAGGGGAGATTTGACCTCTGTGCCTGCTTTTAAGCCATTATTCATTCCACCCCTTTGCTAATATCATGGGAGAAGTCCCAGGTGTTTGCTGTTTTGATAGATTACCCCACCCATCAATCCCCCAGGTGGGCCCAATTATAATGTCTCTGGAGAAATCCAGGACTTCTCCTGGGAATCTCTGGGAATCTCATTCTGGATGACAGAAATCTTGCATGGGTCTTCCAGCAGCCATTTGGGGGTATCACTGTTCACACCAGGTTCCAGATTCATCTACTGAATCCCTAGTCTACTAGGCAGCTTCAAAAGGGCAAAGGGTACAAAGCTTCTAAGGAAAAACTTCAGTTTGCCCAAACTTCTGTTAACTTTTTTGGCCATATTGTGTCTTCTCAAGGACTCTCAGTGGATCACTCTTGCCTCAAGGCCATCCTTAACTTCCCCAAACCATCACCAGAAGACAACCCATGTGTTTCTTAGGCTCACTGAGTCAATAATCAAATTCAGCCCTTTTTTGGGGCCCTGTTTCTTTTCCATTCCATGCCCCTTTATGATGTTCTCAAAAACTCCCAACCTGAACCTTTTTCACTCTCTGACCCTGCCCTTTCTGCATTCCAGTTTTTGCAGCAGTCAGTTAAAACTCCCTTCCCTTGAATTTCCTAATTACTCCCTCCCCTCCAGCTGTTTGTGAATGAAAAGTGAGGGAATGCAAGTGAGGTATTAACCTAAAGAAATGCTGATCATTATTGCCCCATAGGCTATTACAGCCAGACACTGGTTGCAATAACTAGGGTCTTATCTCTTCCCTATGCTCAGTTATTCTCACTGGACTTTGGCCCAGGCAGTCTCTGAAGTAACCTTAGACTTGGCTTTCACAATTTTTGTGCCTCACACTGTGGAGACTCTGCTAAGCAGCAATCATACGCAGTATCTCTCTGCAAGATGCCTGGCACACCTAAAAGCCTCCCTGTTGAGCAACCCTAATAGTTCAATCAAGCACATTAATGTGTTCTCAACCCCGCCACTTTCCTCCCTGACTCACCTACGAAAGATGACCCTGAGCCCCATAACTGTGTCATCTTTCTTAACTTAGTACTCAGTCCAAGACCAGACCTCAGTCAAATCCCTCTGAAAGACCCTGGCTATATCTGGTTCACATATGGATCCTGCTATCATAATAAAAAAGACATCTAGTTTTATGATATAGAATAACAACCTCTTCTGAAATCATTGAACATGGTTCCCTCCCTGAAACTTCCGGAGCTTAAATGGCTGAACTCAAAAATATATATAAAAAATAGAGAGAGAGAAAAAAAGGAAAAAAGTGAAAAGAAAAAAAAAAGGTAGAACTCTCAGCAGTTTTGCTGCCCCGCTGCTTAGCAAAAGGTTAAGCAGTTACCATTTACACTGACAGTCCCTATGCCTTTGAAATAGCCCATTAATTTGGCATGATCAGGAAGCACCAAGGTTTCCTTAGATCCACTGGCCATCCCATCTAAAACAAGTTTTAGGTAAGTGAATTTCTCCAAAGTCTCTTGCTCCCCAAGGCAGTAGCAGTAGTGAAAACTGCAGGACATAGCAGAGCTGATTCAGAAGAAGCCCAAGGAAATATGTTAGAGACACTGCAGCATGTTGTGGTGCAGGTATGGAACACAGCATGAACTATTGGAACCTGCCAACCCAGCCTGCCTTCCCCCTCTACACCATGCTTAGGGCCCCCCAAGAGTCATCCTTAAATGACATTGCACAAGCCCAGTAGACTATGCTCACCCAAGAGCTCAAAGATCTGGAGGGTCAAGGGGGACATAAAAATCCCCAGACTGGACTTTGAGTCAACCCCCAATGGTCTACTCATCCTTCCAGATGTCCTCATTCATCCAATGATGACATCTTCACTCTCAAACCCATTGGGCTTCCTAGGAAGCTTGAAAATCTTGCAAGAAAGTATTGGTGGGGAAATTTTAAACTTGCAGCTCAAGAAGCACCTGCAAGCTATAGCCTCTGCCCTCAATACAACCACACTCAACCCTTTCAATCTGCCCCTGGAAAGTTCCCACTGCCTCAAGGGCCTTTTGTGATCTGGCAGATCAACTTCATCCAATTTCCTTCCTGTCTAGGATATAAGTATTGCCTTATGATGATCTGTATGTTCTCTCAGTGGGCAGAGGCTTTTCCTGTAAGGCAAGGAACTGCACATCCATAGCCAGGATTCTGTTGGGGCTATCCTTGAGAAATCCATAGTGACCATGGCACCCACTTTACAGGACAACCCCTCTCTAAATTTCTACCTTCACACATCCTGCACTGTCTCCACTGTGCTCATCACCCCCAATCATCAGGGCCAATTAAATGTACCAATGGCCTAATCAAAACACAGCTAGGGAAACGTACTAAACAATTTTCCCTCCCCTGGGTTAAAGTTGTCCCCTAGTCCTCATGAACTTATAGGGATGCCCTTTCAGCTCTTATCAACTTACTTAGTTACTGGATAGTTACTGGAAGACATATACTGAGGCAGGTTAGGATAGGGAAAAGGGAGAAGACTGAGCTACACCTGGCACCTTGTAGAGATCATGACTGTGAAACCCCATTCAGAAACCCCCTGAGGGAAAGCTGCTACTAAGAACAAAGATGGAAAGAACCCATTGAGACCCTGGCCATGAGATTCCATTTGGAATTCTTTCTGGGGTCAAGGAGGAACCCTAAATATCTCCAAACAGGCCTCCCTATTGGTCCCAAATAACCCCAAACAAAATGCCTCATCATTGGTGCCTTGAGAGCTAACAGGTGGGTAGAGAAAGGCAACCAACCAGAACAGCAAACTGCTGAAGTCCCTCCCCAACATTAGGAAAGGGGAGGAATAAATAACAGTATTAATAAAGGCAGTCCCCTGACCTCAGTTGCTCTTTCTTTGCCTGGAGGAGCCCACATCCACATCTGGGTATGTATTTCTTCTTTTCTCTCATTTCTCACTAAAGTCTTTTTACTGGCCTATCTAAATTGGCATGTTCATAAATTCTTTTGTGTCACATAGCCAAGAACACAGAGGAATCCCATGTACTTTGACTTCAATAGCCTTATTTCCCTAGTCACAAATGGCCAAAGTTAGCTCCTCACTGGCTACCTGATGCTAAAACTCTCACAAACTCTTTTTGAACTCCACAAAACTGTTTCTGAGTCTCTCTCTACAAATCTCCCCAATTCTCCACTGCCTGTGCAACCAGAAGATTGGGTGTGTTGGAAATGGCATCTTCAAAAATATGAACTTGAGCCCTGGTAAAAAGGACCCTTTCAAGTGCACCTTACCATCCCCCATTGTTTCATTTTTGAGGAATTGACTCCTGGATTCACCTATTGCACCTAAAACCATTTCCATCTTCTGAGTGGGCCACTGAAAGCATCAGAGACCTGACCCTGTGACTCCACTGGGTCCAGAAGCTGTGGGCATCTGAGCCATAGAGCTCTCCCAAACTCTGGATTTGGGCTTAGTACACTTAAAATTCCTTTTGTGTCTTTTCTTAACTAATGCATAGTTCTCCGCTGAGAACAAGAACACCCTGACTGGTCCCCTAGGGACCCTTGTTAACTCTTCTCTTTGTTACAGTTAACTCCACTGCCTTCATCTAGATTGTAGCAAACATTATCTTTCCTAGCCCCATTATCTAACTAAAATGACCCTTATGCTATTCTTTTGCTTATTCCCTCATGGACCAAGAACTTCTCTGTCTCCTCTCACATTTTGCCTTTCTATGCAATACCACTCTAAGGCCTGTAGCACATCCTTGCCTTCTCACTGACCCAGAGCCTGGCGGACAATGCACAATTGGCTCTGTAATAGACCTCAACTTCCACCTTAATAACTTTGCCTCTCCCACATGAAATAATAGGGCTATCAGTTTAATTCTTGCTAGAATAGGGCTTGAACTTGGACTTTTAGCCCCCTAAATAAGTTTCAGATTCCAAGAACATGTCATCTGCAACCTCAGTGCCACCCTTGAAGTCACAGCTCAAGATATAGTGCTAGACCTGCAAGGACTACCTACCTCTCTCAATTCCCTCACAGCCATAACTATGGACAACTGATTAGCTTTAGATTACCTACTGGCAGAAGAAGGAGGCATCTGGCTGTTGCCAACACACCTTGTACTTAGAGCAACACCACCAGGCAAGTGGAGACCAACATCCAGGAGATCTTCAAGCAAGCCAAAGGTCTTCACAACATATACCAACAACCAAAAAGACATATAGGAGTCAACCAAGGGGTTTCTGCTTAACACCTCTTGATTGCATTCCCTAATCTCAGCACCGATAATTCTAATCATCATCTTTCTCCTTGGACCTGTTTTCATCTGCATCAACACTACCTTCATTGCACAGTGCCTCAAAGAAACCAAACTCTTTCTCTCATTCTTGGTACTTTTAAGTATTAGACTATAATGCCTCAAACTAGTCATACTTAATTTTGGGGGAGTCAAAGGACTCCCTCAGGTAAAAGAATTGAATATGTAATTGGAATGATAAATGATTTTACTAACCATCTTGATTTGCTTGAGTTTCCATTTTATTCAGGGAATGATAAAGAAGAAATGGAGGTTAACTGAAGGAGGCTGACGTACCAATAATGCTTTTCAGTGCTAATAAAATCCCTGCCTCATCCTGGGAGGATGAACTGTAACAAAGAGTTCAGGCTTATACCAGCAAAGTCTGCTAATCTTCACCAGATGGCAACATTACACCAACATCCTGCTTGATAATTAATTAACTGGGCCTCAAGGACTCCCTGCCCAAAGAGTCCACAGCCCCCATAGTCCATGTAGTTTCTCCTCTGGCTGGGCCATACTTTCCTATTTCTGTATGTTTTTTTATTTTTTTGTTGAGAACTGAACGATCTGAATATTATGCTGTGTTGGTCAATCTGGAAATCTGATTCTCCCAGTCTTCAGTCCACAGTCTAAGAACAAGAAGGAAAAAAGAAGGAAATAAAGAGTAAGAGAGATGAGGACAAAAAGAAAATTACTAGCAATTAGATTAAAGACACCCACAAAAAAGGGAAAAAATGAATTACACTGTCTCTCATAGTCTCTTGTGTCCTGGTGAGAAGCTAGAAGCTGTGCTTTCAAGGCCAAAACCTAGACCAGCATCTCTGCTCATCCTTCAGGGATCTGTCACAATCAAAACCACAAAGCAGAGAAAGACATAAACACACCAAAAAATGAAGTAAAAGGGAAAGAAGTGCACTTTTTATGACCATGCAGATGCTGGTGTAAGGGCAGAAGATGCTGCTTCTGAGGTTAATATCAGCACTGAGCACTCAGGGATCTGCCAGAATTAGCAACACAATAAAGAGAAAGAAGGAACCCAGCAAATGAAAAAGTACAATGGGCCTTTGAGTCCCATAAATGGCAGTCCTCAGCTATATAAACATTTAAATGGCTAACCCATATAATGTGAATGTACCTTACAGACACCATGTGTGTGAAATAAACCAGACACCTGTTCCTTAAGTATGATTTCTTGACATGATGTTCAAGAACAGAAAAAATTAACCTGTGGTGAAGGAAATCAGAATATTGGCTGCTTGAGAGAGGCAGTAATTAAATGGGGGAGAATGAGGGGACAATCTGGGCTGATGGAAATGTTCTAGGTTTTGAGTCAGGTATTGGTTACATGGGGTGTGTGCATTTCCCAAATCTCATTGAACTGTAATCTTAAAAGCCATGCATGTTGAGATATGTACTTTTCATCTAAATTAAAAACATTTTAGGAAGTCAAACTGTTCAGAAGGGACTCTTCCACTGGCAAAGTGATGGTCATCCACCAGAAATTCAAAAGAGATGGTAGTGTGCAATGGATCAAGCACCCCTCTCATAGACACAGTATACAGGTATGACCAGTCACCAACAATCACAGGGCCCAGATGGAGAGGACAATGGAGCCCTCATGTGGTACATGCAGGTATGTGAGGATTACACATTAAGCAAACCCATAGTTCAGCACTGCACAATCCATCTTCCTGCCTGGCAAATACACCTTTAGGAAATGAGACCTGGAGGACCAGGCTGGAATTTAAATTTTCAGACTCCTTGGAACTTGTGGGCACAGACAGTTGGTCCACCACTCTCTCCCCTCTCAGACACTGCAAACTTACCAGTCTGGTTTGTCCATACCACCAGGGGAGGGCCTCATGAACCTACCTTGCCTGCAAAGACCACCCCTCAACTCAGAACTCTGGGGTAGCTACATCCTCTGACTTTATAATTTTCTCACTTCTCTACTTTGTTACTCTCACTCTGACATGGGTGGTCCCTAGTGAGACCCATGATAAAGGGGTAGCTGATCAGCTGACCTGGTCTAAGATAAACTTCCAGTTACTGTTTATGTCACAGTCAATGGAGAAACCAACAACTGTCTTCAGTAACTGCATGGCACTGGACCTCCTCAAATTCATATTTAGCAGGACAGACAGTCTCCCTGGAGGGCCAAGTATGCTGAAGACAAACAGGTGAAAAAAAATCAGAAAACATGGCAGCAGAAGTACAGCTGCATGGGGCTGAGAGGGCTGAGCCTGGGGATTATCCAGGGAAAGTGGCTGCTCATGCTTACATATGAACAGCAGCCCTATCCTCCTCACAGGGCCTCTCCATAAACCAGCTCTCCATCCCTTCCTCTACACCCAAGGCTCTGGTGGAGGACAAAGGATGTCCCTGGTTTTCCAGTGACACCTGCCTGGGGCACTGATGCCCTTGCCATATTTCCTGCTATCTCCTCTTGAGCAGCTGGTCCTGCCTGAGGACCCCATCTTTCCTGCCCACAGCTGCCCTGACTCTCAGGTTATCAGTGGGTTACAAAGGGGCAGCATAGGGTCAAAATCAACATGAAAACATTGGACTCAGATTTCAGAGCTTCAAATGGCCAGGCAGGGGAAAGGTGGGAGGGAACCAAGAATGCCAGCCCAGTACAGGGAGGGGCACCAGCAGAGGAGCCCACAGGAGACTGTGGACTGAGCCTCTGAGTAAGCTGAGCCTTCCTTTATGTGATGGCTGCTGTGTCCTTTATCGTTCCAACCACAATGCACAAAATATGCTAAAGAAACCAGTCAGAGGACCCACTGAGAAGTGGAGGCAGAAAGAGCAGGAAGGAGCAGGAAAGCATTGGGAAAAACATTCAACAGGAAGTAGAAGGGTGCACTTCACAGGACAAAAATTTTGTAGACCTTACATTAATAATTTGTCAATAGTTGGAGATTGAACAGTGGACTTTGAGGTCTCCTAAATGCACCAAGAGCTGAAGTGCATGGTCACCTTGATATAGGGCACATAAGTCAGCTGTCCGTGCCTGAAGGGACCACAGATTCTTGCACCAGCAGCTAACATGCCATTACATCAGAAAGGATAAACTTTGCCAGCTTAAGTAAGACCCCATGCCAGAATTGTAGGTGATTTTATAAATAAGTGTTGACTTAACTGACTCCCTGCTATGCAATAGCACACCTGAGAAGTAAAATATAAAATTTATTCAGAGACAGCTAGTACTAGTCTCCATGAATGGAACAATTCCTCATGTTAGGATTGGGGATCTCCCCACTGGTATGTCCAGCAGAGCACACAGGTGACCTGAGGAGAGGCATGATCTCTCTCTGGCCCATGGCTCTCCTCACATGGCCTGCCCTGGCCCCTCCACTCTAGTTCTTGGGTCTTCAGGGAGCTTGTGTGGAGGATTTGCTCAAGGCCCTATGAGCACCATTCTTGCCTCCCCCTTCATTTCATGAGCATCTGACTCCCAGCAACTCTATGTTTCTGACACATTTATGTGTTGGAAGATTGAAGCTTGTCCCCATTGCATCTTTTCAATTGCTTAAATCACTGCATTTATGTCAAAAGTGTTTGTATGTGTTTAGAAAAATGGACTAAGCAACCTATGTTTGACTAATATTATATAATAGGAGCCCAAAAATGAGTAATGTTTTTCTATTATTTTATTGTTAATAATTTTAGAGTGACAGCAGTTCTTATTGTTGTGTGTGGCATAAAGCAAGCACAGCCCCAAGCTTCAAGCTAAATAAATAAAAAACATGAGACATGGAAGAGTTTGACCTCAAGGATCAAACAACCCTGTTTCTCCTCTTCATCTCCCTGACTCAATATCTTTATAGTTGATAGTGTTTGGAGTTGGAGACTATTCAATATACCAAGAATTTGACAGAAGTAAAAACTTTTTGGAAGAATTTGAGAGGAAGCAGAAATCAAAGTGCTGAGAAGAAGGTGGGTATGTCTAGGACCATGTGGATATGGGGTGTAGAGGTGTGAGGAATGTGGGCCAACCCAGGACCTCATGGATATGTGGTGGGGTCTGAGATGTCCCAAGGGGCCCAGTGGCCCACATGGCTTGGTGGGTTATTGTTTATTTATTTATTTTTGCCATTCAGCACTCATGACCCTTCTTCTGTTTCAGTCCCTAATTTCCTGGCAGGCTTGCAGGACTCCTTGACCAAGTTAGAGAACAAGTTTTGGCTGAGTGTGCCCTCACACACTAGAAATCCTTTCTACACTTCTGATGGGGATGAGTTGCTACACCAGGGTAAGAGCAAAGCTTGGAGGTATGTGTGTATGTTGGAGGTGTGTGTGTGGGGTCATGGGTCAGCTCCACTGAACCACAGCGGGGATTCTGGAAGCATCTTAAAGGCCCACCCTTCCTCCTAGGGGCTGTGCCTCTCAGCAGTCCCAGGAATTCTCCTGTGAGAAGGGGGGCCTGAAGGATGGAGCTGGTTTTGTTTGGTTTATTTTCTCTCAGGAGCCCCTCTGCACTCCAAGCTCCAACACCCAGCCCAGTGGGCAGTATTTCCAGCCACGTCCACCACCTTTTGCTGTTGCTGAAGGCTGAGATATGTGCCCCAGCCTCTAAACATGTCTCCCACATCCCCATCCAACATGGAGCACTGGGGACTGCTAGGAGTCAGCAGATGTCCTGAGAGAAAAGAAAAGGGGAAATCTGAAGAGAACTTCAGGACTGTGGCTTTTTGCACAGGTGTCAAAGGGACCAGGAGAATGAAGGACTTGAGTTAAGGTGGGGATAAGGAAGGGTCTTGCTGGGCTAGGAAGGGGTGGCAACTGTTTGTTGGGGTGGGGCAGGAAGCTTTGACCTCCAATGGTGAGGCAGCAAATGAAAGACTCCACAGGCATAGTCAAACAGGGGACACTGGGCATGATGCCCAGGACAGGCCTGTCTCCTGGCTGGGCTCACACTTGGCTAAGGTGCCCCTTTCTCATGTACTTATCATTTCCTCTTCCTGCCACTAAGGTACACAGGAGCCTCTGGTTTCTGTTTGGTTGGTTCCACTCACCACCTCAGCCTGAGCCCACTTGTCCTGCCCCCTTTCTGGTTTTTGTTGATCCCACAGCCAGAGGCCCAGACCTCAGACCTGGGCCTAAGACTGAAGATATGGAATAGGCCAGACATGCCCTGGCCTCTGTTGAGTGTCCCACCCCTGCCTTTTGCCTTCACCTGGGGTCTAGCCCCCATCTGGGTTGCAGCCTTTCTAGTCCCCATCTGACAAGGTTGCTCCCCTCTGGGGCCAAAGCAAGAGGCCTGTGCTGGTGCTGCCCAGATGCAAACTCACAGGACCCAGAGAGGCTGGATTTGCACTGGGTTAGATCAATTTGTGGTCTTTGATACTGAGTTCTGTAGCAGTCTGGGGTTTGGGTTCAGGTCAGCCCTAGTGGCTGCCAGGTTCAGTCCAGGTACTGCCTTCTGCCACATTGTGCATCGTGTGTTGGGGTCCACATGTCACCTGGGGGTTCCTTGGGCCTTGGCAGGTAGGGGTGGTCTGGGATCTGGGGCAAGGGAGGTCCAGGTGCAAGATATGCGAAGGGTAAGGAAACCTAGGGGAGGGCACCAAGTGGAAGGCTCATGGTGGTGTGACCTAGGTACCAAGTCTGTGGCTGTCAGCTCAACCTCCCCTGAGTCCATCTTGAGAATAGAGCAGTGATGGCCACTGTCTGGGAATTTGATACATATTATCAAATCTGGAAGTTCATCCTCAAGGTTAAAGAAAACGAAGTGTCTGAACTCTGGAGCTCCAGCCATGACTCCAGGTACTACCATGACATGTCAGACCGTGAGCAAGAGATGTCCAAAGAAAAAGAAGAAAAATTCAGAGAAGGTGAAATATCTTGCTGAGGATGAGATGAGGGAGTGAAAGGTAAAGAGCAGCAGCCAGGTATGCTGGCCCTGCTGGGGCTGGGAGGACCTCAAGTATGTGCCTGCTCTCCCCCTAGGAAACTGGATGGTTTGTAGCACAAAGTAAACCAAGAACATTAACTGCTTCAGGTCTGGGCTTATTAGTTACCCTTTCTAGGCCAATCCCTTAAGTGGGGACTTGTGAGGATGGGAAATCTGGAGTGAGAAAAGTCTCTGGAAGAGGATTTTTGTCTCAAAGCTTTATTTTTCCCCCTTAGAAACAAAGCAGATGTGTTTAAATTCCTGACTATTGCCAGTCTGGGATGAGAATCCAGTTGCTCCACTGCTCACATCACCTTGACTGCCATACAAGGAGATAAGAAAAGGAGTCTGACTCAGAGAGAGACTACCTAGTTTGATCCTGGGAAGAAGGCGGAGGCCAATCAGAGCCAGCTGGACTCAACCAGGCCAGTGACAAAATATCACACAGAAGTTCCTAGAGCATCAGAGCTTGTCATTTTAACATGAGGTTTGACACAGGGCACTTTAGCTTTTAGGGAGAAGTAGGGAAAGGAAGACAATGGGCCTTTTATTTTCTCTTTCAGGGCCTCAGCAAGTATCATCCTGCATCACATGTTCCTGCACTTATCCTTTTTCTCTTTTAACAAACCACAAGCTAAGAATGATTCATATATTCTTAAAGACTTGTTAAAAAAAAGAAGGTGTATCCCACAGAGATTAACTGTATGTAGACAACAAAATCCACACTAGTTTCTATCTGGCCTTTAGAGTAAAAAAATTTGCCAACACCGTGCCTAGAAATTTGGATTTATCTGCATTTGCCATCCCAAGTTGATCAGCTTTAGAAGAGTGTTCCCAGTTTAATCAGACTCTTCAGAGATCAACCTGTTAACCAGAGAGCAAGTAATTCTCTTTGGGAAGTAGGGAGGTCTCATTTACGTTCAGGTCATTACTACCTGGTGTCAAGTCCATAAAAGACCCAAAATATAGCTCTGCACTTACTATGAGATCCATTTGGATTGAAGAAAATTGGGTAATCTTCCCTATAGAAGCAGAGGCAGATGTGTTTATAAATTCCTGGCTGTTCCAGCATGGGATAAGTGAAGTTTCTGTCATGATCACTGGAATAGATCACCATCTGCAAGGGATGGTGTTTGCCTAGAATTCCCAACTAATAAGATTTTTCTTTATTTCCCTCCACCCCATTACATGTCACACACAATTCACAGCAATTACATCACAAGTGGGGATATTTGCACTTACCATGAGGGGTGACTTTTTCCAGTGAGCAAAATTTCCTATGTTTAGGATACATCTCACAGATTGCAGAGTACTGAGGCAGTAGGGCACATATGCATGACAGAGACAGGTTGGGAGTTCTGGGATTGTTTATTCAGACCTCCAAAACACACATGAGCCATGCTTGATTCCCCAAAGGAAAGCTTTGGAATGATTTTGTGGCTGTTTTTCAGTGTGTAGTGTTTTCCTGTCTGACTTTCAAATAGTCAGACAGACAAGGCCAGTGACAAGTTTGCTCTTTAACAAGTCTGAATTTTGTTTTGAGTATCTCCAATTAATAGGAGATAGGAGAGGTGTTATTGTATTGCAGTAATTTGAGACAGGAGTGCTGCTTTCTGGCAGTGATTTCCTCCTTCCTATAAGAGTCTTTGCCATGGTGAACAAGTAGGACTTGTATGGTTATTGCCATGTGTGCTAGGGAATAGAGAACGTTGGGTACAGTACAAAAATTCAATGAACATGTCTGCAGAGTTAACACAATTGCTCATAATTGTTAACTTAACCAACTTGGTTACATGCTTGAGGCCATATACCCAATGTACCCTGCAATATACCTGAAGAACTGATGATCAGGTCATGCTTTCTTGAGTGTGCTCTGGTCACCTCAGGTGTGTTTAGTATTCATTTACTCTGTGCTTTTTTTCTAATACCAGGAGACTTTCTTATTATACTCTGAGCCTAACCTCCTAAGAATTCTTTCTTCTCCTTCCCCTGTGGAATTTTCTAGAAAAGTGATGGTTGTCATTCTGCAGGGACCTGTCTTGTGAGGGCTGTCTGTGGGTCCAGAGATGTAGTTAACTGTAGGCTTCACAAGTACCCTGTGCAGTTTGTATTTTTACCCCCATTTTACAGATAAGTACTTGAAGAATAACCAAAAGTTTAGGAAATTGCTCGAGAAAAATAATATTTGGTGTAGCCAGGATCAAACTCTATGTCCAAATTCATTGTTCTCTCCTTCATACTCTGTCAGAACTTGCTATGCCCAACAGCAGTATATGCTGTAAACAATTGGTAAATGATACACCATATTGTTGTTTTAAGGTATACCAGGGCATTTTCAGGTATTTTTGTGGCTGATTCTGTGGGTGGGCTTTCCCTCCATTGAACTTCATGTGTGCAGAAGCTCAATATGATTTATGCTTTATCCACAGTTCTTGCTTGAACATAAAATATTATGAAACATCAAACTGATAAATCAGTGCTGTGAAACTGGAGGTCTCTAATGAAGTCATACCTAAATTATTTTACTCTATTTTTTAACTTTCATTTTTAATTAAAATGAAAGCTTAAAATGAAAGCACACATATTTAGCTACTTCTAAAGCAATTCCTCTGCCGGCTCCAGATGTAAATGTCAAGTGTTTTCAAAGAACTTGTTTTTGGATATATATGGGGTTCTTTCTTTCTGGGATATCCCACTCCCAATCTGTGAAACACATACTTCATTTTTACCCAGGATTGTATCATTCATTTTATCATTTGAGTTCCAGGGTAACCTCCAGTCCAACAGGGGAACCAGCACTATTCTGTCATCTTAGTGTTTTTGTTTTTTTTCTCTTTTAACATGGAGATTGAATGTAAGCAACTACATTGGAAATTTTGTGTCAGTGAAAAACTAAATATCTTCTACTTAATGTATGGGGTCTGAGAATTATTGCTTTAAAAGATACCAATCTAATATTTGTCCATGTCATGTGGCTTAATTAATACAGTATATGATGTTTACAAAGAGTTCTTAGTCTTGAAAATTTATGAGATAGGACTGCTTAAGCTTTGCTATAATGTTTTCTTTAGATGAGTTAGCATGAGGCAATCATATTGGTGAAACAACAGTGTAGTTTATTCTTTGTTTTATTTTCAGAGGTTGCAGTGATATTCTAGCGATATTAGTTAAAGCATTTAATAGGCAACAAAGAATGCCTTTCATAATTTCAACAAAAACAGATGTACATAATATCATCCAAATAAATGTAAGAAATGCAAAGAACTTTTATGAAGAAATATAAAAATTTACTAACAAACATGTTTTGAATAAATAGAAAGGGGATATTCTGCATTGGACTACTATATATCAGTTAAATATTGCTGCATAGCAAACCACCCAGTAAACTTTGTGACTTAAAACAATGAGGGCTCATGGTTGAGTGGGTTGACATTTTAGGACTCAGCTGTATGGCTGTGGTCTTGGCTGGGTTCCCTCTTATGTCTTCAGTCAGCTGTGTGTTAGCTGGGTGACTGTTCTGTGGTTCACTGGCTGTTGGCTGAGGGTCATAGGCTGCCTTTCATATGCTTGACCAGGCTTGTTCTTGTGAATTTCCTGTTTATAGGAGAATGGCCCCACGGATCCAAACTGCCTTCTTTACTTTAATGCCTTCAAGCAGCTTTGAAATATACCACCCATCTTTATAGTTTTTCTCAGTCCTCTGCTCAGTTCAGTATGAGCTACTCAATGTTGCTAACAGTAGATCATACTGTATTCTAGAGTATAGAGAAATGCATTATGTTTCTTTCTATGGTTCTGTTACTTTTAGGAAAAGCTTGACTTTTCTATTTTATTTATTGGAGATATTGCCTGGACGACATTGTTGACTCCAGAGACACCATGTGGCAGACTGATAGTGGGTGGGAGAGATGGAGCCAGTGCACAGGAGAACCAGGCATGGTCAGAGTCAGAGTGCCAGGCAGAACATATGCCCACAACTCCTCTACAGGGGCACATCCACCCCATCATGTGTCTACAGCAAGGGTGTGTGCTGAGCCTGTCATGGCCTCTCTGATCTGGGGAAACTCTGTGGCACAATGCCAACAGTGAGGCTAAGGGAAAGTGACAGGATAAGGACCCCAAATAACACACCTAATTCATTGTGGCTTTATACAAGGACAAAACCTAAAAATGTCCTTGGTGGTCATTCTCAATCATGATTCATAGTTCACAGATGACAGGTGTGTGCCAAGAAAAGTGCCTATAAAAGAAGACTGATGTTTAATGTAATTTACTTTTAATATAACATATAGTTTAATGAGGGTCTTCTTATTTTAGGGAAAGTCTTTTTCTATTAGTATCAGAATATATATCTGTTGACAAATATTTCATATTCTGTGGAAATATCCCAGAAAAGAGGATGACAATGAGCCCCATTCTTCAGCTCATTTCTCAGTCTTAATGACAAGAAACCAATTGTTCATCTCCTTCCTTTCATGTCTGAGTTCCTCTAAAAGTGAGTGACAATGGCTGGAGAAGGGAAGGAATCAGAGGAAATCCTCTTTTTCCTCCTATACAATGTGTCCATTAGGCTTAAGAAGAACTTACAGATCTTGACCAATTCTTAACTGGAAATGTTCACATGCAAGTTCACACAAAGAAACAGTTATGAGAAATGCTCTTAAAGTTTTTTTAAAAATTACTTTTAAAATCCAAGAACCAGGCTCAACATTTCCCACTCAAGTTCAGCCTTGTTTTTTTTTTTCATGTCATTTGACAGAAATCTAGGATTCTTTGCTGTTTTCTGAGTGGTATTTTAATCTTGAATTCTTTTCTTTCTTTTTTTCCTTTTCAGGAAGATTTCAAACTACTCTGTGATAATGGTATGATACAAGTTAGACAAGAAGATACTTCATGCAGACTTTAAAATGATGAAGAAAATAAGAAACCCCATAACAAACAAGGAAAACAAGAGTTAGTTCTTCCATGTATTTTATGCCTAAAGAGATACCATCCCTCATAGTGAATGATATGCTCCCTTCCATCTGTCCTTGTTGTCACAGTGTTGGTTCCTCTCCTCTAGAGTAGTTCCTAGCTGCCCTATTCAATTGCTTGGCTGCCAAGCACACCTCTATCTGCACCTGATCATGATAAAACTGTATCCTCTTTTTGGAGATTGTTTAAGAGATATGGATCTTCAATCTCAAGCTGGATGTCAGTGTCTTTGCCCTGCCTGCATCAGAGTGGTGCACACCCATGCCTCTCAGCTGTTTGAACTAGGAACCTTGCTTTGTGGGGAGTCTGAGTCCTGCCTGCTGAAGGCTCAGAGCATCCATCTGGCTTCTCCTTGGTGACTGCACCTGGAGCTGTTCTCAACTACAAAGCCTGGAAGCCCTCTGGGCCTTGGACCAGGCCTTGCTGTGAGCATGTTTCCTTCACTTGGAACAGGATTCTTTTCACTTTTTTCCACTGGCACTTATATTGACATTGTAACCAGCAAGGCCCATATCACCTTTTTCCCTAAAATTGGCTGAAATGTATTAAGTGAGACATGAAAAATACAGAATGTTGACTTGGCCTACTCTTTTTTTTTCTTTTTGAGGTACCTGGACTGGGAGGATTGGACCTGGAACCTCGTATGTGGGAAGCCAGCACTCAACCACTGAGCCATATCACCTCCCCTGAGCTTTTTTTTTTTTTTTTTCATTTATTTGCTTGTTGTTTGCTTTTATTTTTTAGGAGGCACTGGGTATCAAACCCAGGACCTCCCATGTGGGAAGCAGGCACTTAACTGCTTGAGCCACATCCACTCCCCTTGGCTTACTCTTGCTCTTTATTTTAATAAAAGCATCTTTTTCATATGGTTATAACTAAAAAGAATACTTTGAGGAATAAAGGGGTTAAAGCAATCTTTTCTGCCCCTCCTGCTATTGCTTTTTGCATCTTCCAGATGAAGGGTTGATGCAGAAGGCAGGAGGAGGGTGGAGAGGGCCAGCATTCACATGTGGAGGGATGGGGCCTCTTCTGGACTAGTTATGTTCTCAGCCTTGTGATTGCATGTGTGAGCCGGAAGGGAGTGCCTGCAGCCTGCTGAACAGATCTCAGGGAAGCACACACTGGGATTGGAGGATGCAGCCAGTGAGGCTCTGGACCAGATTCATGGTTCTTTCCATTTGGCAGCAAGTTGGGCCATGTCCCCCAAGAGGAAGGTGCCATTTATCCCAAAGTGAAGTGGATTGCTTATCAAATGAAATGTTATTCCTGGCAAGTGGGAAGTTTATTTAGGGCTTTAAAAATTAAAATAATTTTATTCACATTCCATAAAATCCATCCAGAGTGTAAAATCAATGGCTTTCAGTATAATCACAGAGTTGTGCAGAGTTGATTTATTTTTTTTAAAAAGTTTAGAAAGGTTTCAGGAACAGGAGAGAGAATTTTTTTCCTGAGCATTTGAGAGTAAGTTGAGCTGCCCCACCAGCTTCAAATACCTTACCACATATTTTCTAAACACTCAGACATTTGCTGGCATAGCCACAGAACAGCTAGTTACATCAAGAAATTAGCACTGATTCATTACCACCAACCAGTCTTCACACCCCACTGAGGGCTCATCCTTTACCCTGGGATGTCCTTCCTCGCAGGGGAGCCCAGTTCAGAAGCACAATGGCCTTTGTTCTCCTTGAGGTTGGGTCAGTTCCTCTGGCTTGCTTGGCCTTATTGAAGGTCAGTCACATGCTAGATATTATGGGGCCTGTCTGCCACTCTTTCCTGGGGTGTCACAGTGTGTCCCTCTGGCAAGACCCTTGCAGTGTGGTGCTATGTCCTCCTCACTGTGTCCTGCATGCGGTCAGGACCACTGTCTTGATTGGTTCTGTGGAAGGTGAGGCTATCCTTGGTCAGTGATCCAGCATGGTTGCCTAGCAGGTTTCTCCACTGGGAGGTCCCTCCTCTGGCCTCATAACAAGTGTCCCTATCCCATGCCTCAGCAGAGCCCTCTCTATTGACATCTTTATATGCGTGGAGCAATTTAGCTCCAGGGGTTATAGATAATCACTTAGATGCTGCCCCTGGCTTGGCCAGTGGAGCCTGACCAGATGGCTTCTCTCTCCTTGGGGTGAGGCCCTGACATTCTGTGAGCATTTCCTTCTTTATGGCAAAGGAAGATGATTTAGAGTGGTGTGGTCCAATTGAAATATAGTGTGAGTCACAGATGCCATTTTAAATTTTTTAGAAGCCATGTTCAAAAAAGTAAGAAGACGCAGGTGAAATTTATTCTTACTTATGTATTTGATCTGATATATACAAAACACAATTTTATTCTTACTGACATATTTGAACCATAATATCCAAAATGCTATCAACATGTAATCAATATAGCAAGATTATTAATGGAACTTTACATTCTTTTATTCATACTATGTCTTCAAAATGTACATTGAATTGTATATCAGGAATGTTGAAATAACATCTTATGTATTGTGTTAAATACAATATATTTTTAAAATGAATTTCGCATCTTTCTTTTTAATTATTTTTCTCATCAGTATTCCCGCATGACATGATAAAACTTCAATTCTTCAATAATATATAGCAATTTAAACATTTATGAACATATTTTTAAAAACTAAAAATTGATAGAATGACAGGGAAAACTAGATAGGTCTAGTTTTTAATAAAAATTTCCAATAATTGATAGATCAAGCAGACAAATTAATAAATATCTAGAAAATTGAAACACATTGAAAATATTTTCCATAGACAAATAGAATTTTGTGTCTTGGAAGGAAAGACTATACATTTTTCTCATGCATTCACGGAATATTTACAAAATAAAACCACACAAAACTAGCATGCGATGGCCCCAAAAGATATCTTGAACAATTTCTAAAAATAGGTATTATACGGGTCATGTTCTCTAACCCAAGCACAGTTAATTTAGAAGTCAAAAGCAAAAAGAACAAAAAACTCTGCATATTTAAGAGTTTAAATAACACCCTGGTAAATAACTCATGTGTTAAAAATGAAATGACAGAGTTAGAAATGAAAGATAACAAATCTGCTATAAAATAAAATCTGCAGGATGCAGGAAAGTGTTTTTTGGTGGGACATTTATACCATTATAAATCTACACTCATCTATTTCACTGTCCTATCCTTACTGCCACCCTGGCTAGAACCCACCCAGGGCACATCTCTTTTGTCCTTTCTGTGGGGGTCACCAGGTCACACTACATGCCTCATCTTTATATCATCAGCTATACATGTGCACACACACACACCATCTTTATCCCCATCTGTTTCCCACATACAGTTATGCTCCCATTTCATTATGAAAAATTTCAAATGCAGAAAAGTAAAAAAATATTTAAAAGAAAAACAGGTATAAATCTACCACCTATATTCTGTAATGGTTGGCATTTTGCCCTGTGTCCTTGTCATGTAACTCTCCATCCACCACTTCATATCTAGTGCATTACAAAGCCAGTACAAATGTCAGCGCACTGCTGAAGTGTCTGTGATCTGTGACTCCATCCATAACACCCACTTCTAGGCCCTTTTTCCCTTTCACACACTTATGTGCCCACAGTGATAAATCAAGTTCTTTTCATTTTATTTTTCTTCTCTTCCCCATACAACACTGCTAAGATTGAGCACTAACCTTGGGCCCCCTATAAATGCTTAGCATCAGTTATTCAAGCAATTCTGAGCATTGCTCTAAACTTACACTTGGAGGGCCATAAGCCTGCATCTGCCCTTCCACCCACCCCTGTTTTTACATTGTAGCAGTCTTCTACTCACCTGCAGCCATGAGTAGTTTTGAGTGTGCAGTGTTGGTGGAGCTCAGAATTGTGCTCTGAAGACAGAATGATAACTCTTTGGAATTCTTTCTGCTAGGAAAGTATGTGTATAGAAAGTATATATATTGCATTTAAGAATGACTTTTCCCCAGGAAAAGAGCTCAAATATAGGCTGTGACATCTGCAAAGCCTCCTACATGCATGATTATTGTGGTTTCCTTTTCATCTGCAGAACCTCAGAAACCATCAGTTCCTGGGAGTCTGTTTGAGCCCTAGTGAATTTACTGCACAACATAAAATACCTAGGCAAAAGCTTCATGTGGCTTCTTGTGTCATGGTTTGCAGCAAAAAGATGGCTCCCCTTCTCTTCCCTCCCCTTGCCCCCACTGGACCATTCTGTTAGTCAGCTTCTTTACAAGAGGATGGAGTGAACTGTGCTGGACCCAACAACATCTTCAAGGGAGGAAGAGGGAGAAGAGCATGGAATGTTGTCCCAGCTGGAGTCTGCAAACATGTTGGAGACAGGAAGCAGGGATAAGAGAAGGAAGCAGGAGAGGAACCATCTGGGAGGAAGAAGTCAGGAAGCCAGTGAGGAGAAGCTTTAAGAAGGGAGTGAGAGTTGGTGCTAGGACCCTCCAGGTTGGGAGAGCTGGAATGGGAAAGGCCCTGTATTTGGCAGTGAGATTTTTGAGGCTTTCCAGAAATGACAGGGGGGATATAGGTCATGGTGGGGTTACAGCCAGAGATCATAAACACTTGGAGAGATGTGAACTGGAAAGCATGAGGCAAAGAAGAGTCAGCTGGGGAGGGGCAGTTGTCAGTTAAACTGTTGCAGGCTGGTGTAGCTTTGTGTGCACTAAAAATCTAAAGAAGAGCTGGGGCCCACTGTAATCACATGAGCCTGCAAATGCAGAGAAGTGAGGAAGAAGAGGATGTCAGAGATACTGGAAGCTTAAGAAGTACTCCACCTGCCACTGCTGCCTTGAAGATGGAGAGAGAGAAAGAAAGCATATGAAAGAAACAAATTATGCCAACCTCCTGACTAAGCTTAGAAGTGGGCTCTCCCTAGAACCTTCAGGGAAGAATTCAGCCCTTGGGATACTTTGATTTCTGCCTGCTAAGACCCTGAGCAGAGGACTCAGCTAAGCTCACCCAGATTTCTGACCCACAGAAACTGCTGCATGATAAATGGGTGTTGTTTAATGCCATTACATTTGTGGTACCTTGCTATGTGGCATAAAAACTATTGCAAGATACTTGATGGACTTTTGCTGAGTGAAACTTTAAAAAATAGACAGGAAGTACTTTTATACATGTGATCCTACACTCTGCACATATATATTTTTATTAGAGAAGTTGGTTTACAAAACAATCATGCATAAAATACAGCATTCCCATACACCACCCTATTATTAACAATTTGCATTGATATAGTTTATTTTTTACAATTGAAAATGGCATATTTCTATAATTGTACTATTGACTGTGGTTTAACATAGGGTTCATTGTGTGTAAGTCACTTTCATGGAATTTAAAAATATTCTATTACTATCTGTACAAGCTAAAGTTTCCCTTTTTAACCACCTTCATATATATATATATATACAAACACATATATTCTAACTTTTTGAAAAAGTATGATCATATACTATTTGTACTTTGAGTCTGGCATATTTCACTCAACATGATGTCTTCAAGGTTCATCCATGCTGTCTTATATATCAAAACTTTGTTCCTTTTTATGGCCCTATTCATATTTTCATCCTAGCTGGTCAGTTTCTATACATCCATTCCATTTAATACTCCATAACAAATAAAGAGGCCAACAGATATATTCCCAATAAGTCAGTCTCACAGTGACCACTAGAAGGAGCTACTTTATAATTCTGACAAAAAGTTTTCTGCTAAGATGTGCCAATGGTTAGCATCATCACACTCCAAAGGCACTTACTGAGTGGATTTTTTGCATTGGTATTTTGTCAAATGATCTAAACATAGTCTCCATTCTCTAAAAATGGAGACCCTAACCAACTACCACAGGTTTGGCCCAAAGAATTAAGCTGTGTGTGGTTATCTAAAGCTCATCCCTGTTTAGTCAACAGTGAGCATGTATTTTGTTGATATTTTAAAAGAATCAGTTAGGTATTTAAGACCCCCTTTTAAATTGAAAGTGGTCTGTGGTCAAGACTACTGGGTTGGGGAGAATGCAAGCAGTCCAATAAACCATGAGAAGGAGACCACAAAATGGGTGCTTATCAGTCCAGGACCTAAAGGAACTCTAAGATGGACCAGAGCAGTTCACAGGACATGGTATGTGGGTCTCCCACTTTTGAGAATATTCACATCTTCCCCCCAAATTCTTTCCATGTGTTACAGTTACATGTGTTACAGTTGATGATAATACATGTTTTTACTGGATACATATAAATTTGTTTTGAATCATACAATATGTAACACAATATATTTGGTTCATAGTAACACAATCATACAGAATTTGTCCTTTTGTGTCTGGCTTGCGTCATTCAACATAACATCCTCCAGGTTCGTACATTTTGCCATATGCTTTATGACTTCATTTCTTCTTACAGTTGCATAATATTCCATCATGTGAATAGACCAGTTTTTTTATCCATTCATCTCTTGATGGACACAAGGGTTGGTCCCAGCACCATTTGTTAAAAAGACTGTTTTTCCCTGTTAGCACTAACTAGGTAGGTTTGTCAAAAACCAGATAACTGTAAAAGTGAAGATTTATTTCTGGGTTCTCAATCTATTCCAGTGATTGATTTTTATGCCAGTACCATGCTGTTTTGACCACTGTAGCTTTATATATGTTTCAAGATCAGGCAGTGAAATTCCTCCCATGTTGCTCTTCTTTTTTAGAAGGCTTTTGGCTATTAGGGTGCATTTTCCCTTCCCAATGAATTTGGTAATTGCCTTTTCTAATTCTGTAAAGTAAGCTATTGGGATTTTGATTGGTATTGCATTGTATCTATAAATCAGTTTGGGTAAGATTGACATATTCACGATATTTATTCTTCCAATCCATGAACATAGAATGTCTTTCCATTTGTTTAGGTCTTTTTACATTTCTTTTAGCATTGTTTTTTAGTTTTCTGCATATAGGTTCTGTACTTCTTTGGTTAAATTAATTCATAGGTATTTGAGTCTTTTTGTTGCTATTGGAAATGGAATTTTTCCCTTAATTTCCTCCTTAGATTGTTCTTTACCAGTGTAAAAAAACATTACTGATTTTTGCATGTTGATCTTGTATCCTGGCACTTTGCTGAACTACTTTATTAGCTTAAGTATCTTTGTCTTGGATACTTCAGGATTTTGTAAATACAGGATCATGTCATCTGAAAACAGTGACAATTTTACTTCCTCTTTTCCTATTTGGATGCCTTTCTTTTTTTCTTGTCTAATTGCCCTAGCTAGAAATTCTAGTACAATATTGAATAACAATGGTGACACTGGAAATCTTTGTCTTGTTCCCAATTTTAGAGGAAAAGCTTTCAACCTTTCCCCATTGAGGATGATGTTGGCTGTGGGTTTTTCATATATGCCTTTTTTCATATTGAGGAATTTTCCTTCTATTCCCTTCTTTTGAATTGTTTTTATCAAAAAAGGATGATTGATTTTGTCAAATGCTTTTTCTGCATCGATTGAGATGATCATGTGATTTTTTTTCCTTCAATTTGTTAATGTGGTGTATTATGTTGATTTTCTTATGTTGAACCAGCCTTGCATACCAAGAATAAATCCCACTTGTTCATGATGTATAAGTGTTTTGATATGCTGTTGGATTCAATTTGCAAGTATTTTGCTGAGAATTTTGGCATCTATGTTCATTAGAGTGATAGGACTATAATTTTCTTTTCTTGTAGTATCTTCATCTGCCTTTGTTATTAGGGTGATGTTGGTTTCTTAAAATGTGTTGGGTAATTTTCCCTCCTCTTCAATTTTTTTGGAAGAGTTTGCACAGGATTGGTGTTAACTGTTTTCAAAATGCTTGGTAGAATTCTCCTGTGAAGCTATCTGGTCCTGGACTTTTCTTTGCTGGGAGATTTTTGATGATGGATTCAATCTCTTTAAATGTGATTGGTTTGTAAAGTTCCTGTATTTCTTGTAGCATCAGTGTAGGTTGGTTGTGCATTTCTGGATTTTTTCCATTTCATCTAGATTGCCGAGTTTGTTGGCATACAGTTTCTCTTAATATCCTCTTATGATTCTTTTTATTTTTGTGGGGCCAGTTGTAACTTCCCCCCTGTCATTTCTGATTGTATTTATTTGCATCTTCTCTCTCTTTTTGTTAGTCTAGCTAGGGGTTTGTCGATTTTATTGGTCTTCTCAAAGAGCTAGCTTTTGATTTTGTTGATTTTCTCTATTGTTTTTGTTGTTGTCATTGTTCTCATTTTCATTTATTTCTGCTCTAATCTTTATTATTTTTTTCCTTCTGCTTCCTTTAGTTTGCTGTTCTTTTTCTAGTTTCTCTAACTGTTCAGTTAAATCTTTGTGTTTAGTTCTTCTTTTTTAATACAGGCATTTAGGGCTATAAATTTCCCTCTCAAGACTGCCTTCACAGTATCCCATAAGTTTTGATAAGTTTTGTTTTCATTTTCATTTGTCTCAATATATTTACTGATTTCATTTGCAATATCTTCTTTGACCCACTGATTATTTAGGAGTGTGTTGTTCAGCATCCACACATTTTCAAATTTACTTTTTTCCTATTATTGATTTCCAGTTTCATTCCATTATGATCTAAGTTGCTTTGTATAATTTCAATCTTTTTATATTTATTGAGAGCTGCATTGTGACCTAACATGTGGTCTATCCTGGAGAAAGATCCCTGAGAACATGAGAAGAATATATAACTGGCTGAGTTTGGATGCAGAGTTTTGTATATGTCTGTTAGGTCTAACTCATTTATATTGTTCAAGTTCTCTATTTCCTTGTTGATCTCCTGCCTAGTCGTTCTATCTAATGATGTGAGTGGGGTGTTGAAGTCTCCAACAATTATTGTAGATATGTCTATTTCTCCCTTCAGTTTTGCCAGAGTTTGTCTCATGTGTTTTGGGGCACCCTGGTTAGGTGCATAGATATTTATGACTGTTAAATATCCTGGTGGATTGTCCCTTTTATTAATATATAATGACCTTCTGTATCTCTTATAACTCTTTGCATTTAAAGTCTATTTTGTCTGATATTAGCACAGCTATCCCTGTTCTTTTCTGGTTCCTATTCGTGTGGAGTATCTTTTTCCAACTTTTCACTTTCAGCCAGTTGGCATCCCTGAATCTAAGGGGAGTTTCTTGTAAGCAGTATATAGATGGCTCGTGTTTTTATCCATTCTGTCAGCCTGTATGTTTTGATTGGGGAGTTTAAACCATTCATATTCAATGATATTACTGTAAATGCACTAGTTACTTCCTCCATTTTATTCTTTGGTTTTCATATGTCATATCTTATTTTTGTCTGTCTTTTTACTCTTTTGTTTATTCTTTCTGCTATTCTTTCTTCTATACTTTCCTCCAAGCCTGTCTCACTTGTTTTCTTTTTTTTTCTTTCAGTTTCTAAGGCTTCCTTTAATATTTCCTGTAAATTTGGATTATTTTTTGCAAACTCTCTTAGTTCCTGTTTGTTTGTGAATATTTTATACTCATCTTCACACATTTGAAGGACAATTTTTCTAGATAAAGAATTCCCGGCTGGCAGTTTTTTTCTTTCAGTATCCTAATTGTATCATACCACTGTCTTCTCACCTCTATGGATTCTGAAGAGAAATCTGCTCTAAGTCGTACTGGATGTCCATTGTACATGATGGTTTGCTTATCCCTTGCTGCTATGAGAATTTTCTCTTTATCTTTGACATCTGACCCTCTGAGTAGTATGTGTCTTGGAGTAGGTCTATTTGGATTTATTCTGATTGGGGTACAGTGTGCTTCTTGGACTTGTAAGTTCATTTCTTTCATGAGAGTTGGGAATTTTTCGGCTATTATTTCCTCAAATACTCTTTCTGCCCCTTTTTCCTTCTCTTCTCCTTCTGGAACTCCCATGACTTTTATGTTGTTGCATTTTGTGTTTTCACTCAGTTCTCTGAGCCCCTGCTCAATTTTTTCCATTCTTTTCTCTCTTCAATTTTACCTGTTCTGTCTTTGTTATCACTTATTCTTTCTTCTGTCATTTCAAGTCTGCTGTTGTATGCCTCAGATATGTTTTTGACCTCACCTATTGTGTCTTTTATCCCCATGATCTCTGTTACTTTTCTTTTCAGGATTTCGAATTCTTCTTTGTGCTCACTCAATGTCTTCTTGATGTCATTTATCTCTTTAAGTATATCATCTTTCAACTCATTAATTTTTTTCTTATATAGTAAACTTTATTTTTAAAGTGGTTTTAGATGACAAAAGTTACATTGAAAGTATAAGCAATTCCCATATAACCCCTCCCCCTCCCCCATCTTCCCCAAGACCAATGCTTTTGAATAGTCATGAAAGCCTGAAGAACTGTTTAAAGGGACATGAGAAAGATGCAACAAATGATCTTGGATTGGGGGAAAAAAAGAAATAGCTATAAAGGACATTATTTGCAAAATTTGATTATTGGTGTTAAATTCTGGATCTCAAAAATTGTACTGTGGTTATGTAAGAGAGTATCTTTGTTCTTAGGAAATAAGACTGAAATATGTAGGAGTGAGAGTATGTCTCCAACTTAACCTCAAATGTCCAGAAAAGAAGTGTATGTTCTATGTATGTATGTATAGAGGGGAAGGGAGGAAGGGTGGAAACAAGGCAGAGGGAGAATATGATAAACAATTGGTGCAAAATGTGAACAACTGGTAAATCTGGTTGAAGTATGCAAGTTACTTGTACTATTTTTGCAACTTTTTTTAAAGTTTGAAATTACATCAAAATTACTAATCTGGCAATCCACTTCTTGATATATACTCCAAAGAATTCAACAAAGAATTGAACATGTATATGTGCATCTGTGTTCATAGAAGCATTATTTACAGTAGCCAAACTGATGTCTGGGTAAACAAAACGTGGTTTATACACACCATAGAACATTACCCAACTGTAAAAAGGAATGAAGTTCTTATGCTACTCCAGGAATGAACCTTGGAGATGCCATGACACACACAAGGACAGATACTGTGATTCTACTTACAAAGACAGAGGGTGGATTCCAGGTTACCAGGAGCTGGAGGGGTGGCAATGGGGAGTTATTGCTTGATGGAATGATGAAAAAGTTTTGGTAATGGATGGTGGTGATGGTAGCAAAATACCATGAATGCAAGTAATACCACTGAATTGTACACATGAAAGTGGGAAATTTTGTGATATGTATATAGCCACAATTTTAAAAAAATGGTTACAAAACATATTTTAAAATGTTTGATGTATATAGAAGCAGGAGTGCAAAGATCAGAGAGCAGCTTTGGAAACACTTTGACCTGGGTTTAAATCCCAGCTCTGCCACTTCTTTGCCATGTGACCTTGGTAGACACATGCTGAGGCTCGAGTGCATGCAATACACTGCAGTGTAACAGCCCCTTCCTTCACTGCACTGACAAGAGAAGCACCTTTCCTCCAGCCCAGCACCAACCCTGGTTCCAACACCCTCTGCCCCCACCTCCAGCAGGGATCCCAATGCTGCACATGAATTTAGTGATAAGCACCTAGTGTATTCCAACTGTCACTTTGTCATCTGAAACATCCCCGTATTATGCTCCCCCACTTTCCACAAACACACCCATTCACATCAACACTTTGTTGGACCTCCTCTGCCCCAGCCACTGGGCTCAGCACTGGACAGACACAGCCAGTCCCATACAGAAGGCCAAACCCTCTGATACAAGCCACCTTCACAAGGTCGGGGGTTCCAAGGAGCCCCAACAGCACCAGGAGAGGCTGGGAGCAGACCCAGGGCATGCAGGGTGAGTAGGGTAAAGCATCTCCTGGCTTCTTCCTGAAGTCAAGGTTAGTGCTGAGGGCCCAGCAGGGCAGAGCTGGCTCACTCCAGGAGTCAGGATATCTCCAAATCCTATTCCTCTTCCATGAGTGTATCTGACACACATCTCCAGGGTAGTTCTTGGACTACAGTAAACTGACAAGGCCTATGCTTAGCTGAACCTGTTTCCCATGGGCCATGCAAGCTGGCACCCTTAGATCCCAGGCAACTGCCAAGAGAGAAAGGACTGTCTGAGAAAGAACTTCTGTGCTTAGCTTCTCCCACAGTCAATGCCACAGATGACAGAAGCAAGGTTGATATCCCCAGGTTTATTGAAAATATTGCAGCATAGCAGAAAGATTCAAATGGCTCCACGTGGTGTTTTGAAATTCATCCCAACTGTGGGCTGGGTGACCTGCAGGTGAGAGAGACTGTCGAAGTCCAAAAGCTTCAGCATTTCCTTAGTGTCAGGAGCTACTTCAATGATCTCCTGATCCAGGGCTGAAACCTCAGGAACATAATTATCTCTCCTTTCTCTCTCCTCCTCCTGGAGCTTGATGGAGATACCTCTCACAGGACCTCTCTGAATCTGCTTCATCTGATGTGTGACATAGCCTGCAATCTTGCTGCAAAGCTCTTTGCTGGGAATGATGGCAATCTCCTCGCACATACCCTTGTTCATGTGGAAGACATTGCCAAGGCATGTGTAGTACTTCTCGATGATGACCTGAGCTGCCTTCTTCACGGTTTTGGTGCAAACATGTCTCATGTTGGCAGGTATCTGGTAAAAAAGCTCATCTCATAATTTGATTTTGGAAATTTGTATGCATCTTGTTGAATAGTTCTCTCAAAATCATCTTCTCTTCTGGGACTTTGCTATGTTCCTTTTCTTGGGCAATGTCTTCTATTTTCTTAGTATGGCTTGTCATTTTTGCTGATATCTAGGCATATGATTAGGATACAGTTTACTCAGATATTCAATTTCTTTCTCTTTTGTAGGGATTTGGTGGCAGGAAGCCATGCGTTAACACTGCTCTTTGATTCTTGGCTCAACATGGATTTTTAGGATTGTCCTACTGGTTGCTCAAACTTGGCACTGGACCCAGTAATTGGATGTAGATTTGTTTCCTAGGGCCTTGAGGGAGGAGGTTATAGATACCAGAAAAAGCCTCTCCTACTTATTTTTAATTTTCTTGTGTGCAATTCCTTGGTCTGCCAGCAGATGGCACTCTTTGGCAGCTCTCAGTTCAATGCCTGATCAGAGTTTATTTCTTGCAACACAAACCAGATCAAAGTAATAGAGCTTCTTGTCTGGAGGCTATGAGCCTTGTATTTCAAGCTTTTTCTGAGACAGTTCTCCAGCCTTCTCTAGCAGCCCTCTCCCTTTCCTGAGTCAGAAATATTTCCACTCCCCTCTGAGTCCTCAACAATCAGTCCCTGTTAGTAGAGGAGGAGATTGGGAAGGTTGTATATCTTTAGCCCCTTGTGGGCTCCCCAGGAAAACAATGGCACAGCCCCACCAGGCCTGGAAGGGCTCCTGGGAGACAGCAGACCAAATTTGTGGGTGAAAAGCTGAGTCAGACTTAGGCTGTGTCCCTCTCTCTCCCCTTTCCTGGGGCATTCTCAACAATTAGCCCCAGCTAGAAGAGAGGGAGATTGTGAGGGTTGGATTTTTCCAGTCCTTCACCAACTCCCAGAGCAAACCACTGTGTGGTCCCACCTGGCCTGGATGGGCTCATGGGACACAGCAGACCAAATTTGTGCATCAGAAGCGCTGCCCATCTTAGGCTGTGTCCCTCTCTCTCCCCTTTCCTGGGGTGGTATATCCGTGGAACCCCATTTGTCTGTAGTCAGCAGCCCAGAGGCCTGAGAATTTTAGTGTCTTTAGTCTGAGGGATGGTGCTGACAGCAACAGCCACTGGTTTCAACTCACAGTTCTGTCATTTTGATTTCGGTCCTTTATCTCTTTCTCCTCTGGGCAGTGTCCAGCCTTCACCTGGTGTCCTAATCCCTAGAAAATCTTTTCTAAGCTGTTTCAGCCTGTCCTCTAGCTATTTTTCTGGAGGAGAAGAGACTCTTGTGTCTTTTTAGTCCAGTATCTTCCTGGAAGTCCACCATTTTATACCTGTACTATTAATTAAAGTTCATGTTTTGTTTGTTTTTAACGTTAAAATTTGTTTTTATTTTAAAAATTCAATATTGGCTTTCTTTTTATTTTCTTTTTTAACTTTATTTTGTACATTTAATAATTGAAAATATGAACAAAAACTTAAAAGAAAACATAGTTGAATAAAAGCATGCACTTAGGGTTCATTGTTTTTATAGTGTCATTCCATGAGTTTATTTAAAAATTTATTGTTGCTATATATACAACCCAACATTTCCCCTTTTAATTGCATTATATATATAGTTCTGTGATCTTTCTATTTTTTTTTAATTGTATTAAATTGATCTGGATGAAAAGTTATTGAGGTTAGAGAGTAGGGGTGCGATATCCAAACACTGATAATATGAAAAAATGTTTATAAAGGTAGCTTTTTCATTACAAATGTAATGAGCACTCATTGTATGTTGAGGCAAACATTGTAGGGCACAGACATCAAGCAGTTCATTTAACACCACGTTGTGGGGAGATCATTGTTACTCAATATTCTATGACTTTACAGTTTCATCTTGGGGACTTTTAATTATCTGGAAAATAGCTATATTCTCTTCTAAATTCGAATTAGTTAGAAAACTAATTCATCTATGATAGGATATTTAAAATAATGTGATGATAGGGGAGTGGATATAGCTCAAGCGGTTGAGCACTGGCTTCCCACATATGAGGTCCTGGGTTCAACCCCTGACCACAGTACCTCAAGAAAAGATGATGATATAATTAATAGAAAATAATATTGCTTCACTTAAATTAGCATTTATTTGATATACACTGATTTGCAAAAATCTACAATTCTCTCCCTTCTTCACCCTGACCACTGAATTAATTCACAAAATTAGACAACGATCATGTATTTTCTATGCTCTTCTCTACGTATGTGTACAGTTATATATCTGCATTCCCTTTTAACGATCCCTAATGGTATTTGGTGTAGATCATAAACTCTGGGGAGCTATGACTTGTTCAGATTCATTCCTGACTCAAGCAGATGCTAAGTAAACATATTCTTTCACAAAAGCTGTGGCCAGGTGTGCTGCACAAATGTCAACCAAAACTTCCCACATCTGTTTTTCCTTCAAAACCACAAGGGCAGAAAGATGTCCATTATAAAGGTCATGATCCACTTTTAACTACACAGTTTAAAAAAAATAGTCTTTATGGAAATGGATAGAGATGATGGTAATACAAATATTGAGTATAGTGGCTGAAAGGGTTGTCAATTTTAAGAAAGACAGAGAATAATCTAGGGACTGAATAGCATAGTGAACCTAGAGATGGATGAGGATTGTGGTTACTAGTACTAATTAAAAAATAGTCTTCTATAAACAAGAACAAATGTACATCACTATTACAAGGTGGTAAGAATATAGTGATGCATGGGCAAAATACAATTAATGTAACTTATGGATTATAGTTAACAGCAATAACTTGATATTCTTATATAAAAGTGAAATAAGGCACTATATCAACACTAAGTGTCAACAGAAGTGGTTCTGTGAAAATTTTCTTTTGGACTAAGGAAAATGTTCAAAGGTTTACTGAAGAAATGGTGGCACAAGTCTGTGATGAAAGTGATAGCCACTAAGCATATACTTCAGATAGAATATACAAGGCATGGGACTGTATAACAGTGAACCCTGTGGTGGAAAATGGACTATGGTTAACAGTACAAATATGAGAGTGTTCTCTCATGAAGTAAAAAAAGTACAATACTAATACAGTGTGTTAATAATGGGGGTATGGAAAAATATACCAAGTGTATGCTATGGACCATAGTAGTAATAGTCTGATCATGTTATTCTATAATGTGTAGCAAATGTTCTACAAGAGTGTAAGTTATTAGTGGAGGGATGATGTATCACTCACTACTTCTCTAATTAAAGACTAAATTATAATTATATGTTTTATATTCCTATAAAATATAAAAAGTGTTTACAAACATATAGAATAAAGAGAGCTTTCCTATACTGAGGTTTCAGTAAATATACAAATTTACCTATGATCAGATGAACTCATTCCCTCATCCATTTGCTGTGGATGTAAAATGCAAATTCATAGAATAGTGAAAAAGTCATTTACTTTTTTCAGTCTCAAACTGATTCTGATATAAAGCCAGATTTAACTGCCACTGTACTACAATACCTGTTTAGTACTTAAATCTAAACCTCTTTGCTATTTTTCAACAGTGAATTAATTCTTTAATAATTGGAAAATGTTATGCTACTCTCAAGAATTTTTGAGTTCAAAAATTAATTTATATTCACAAAATATACTCCACTGTTTTCATATGCAAGTGAAACTTAGTTATTTAATAATTCCTTAGTTTTACTTCTCATTCTGTACTTACATTCAGTTTTTGTCCAAAATCAGTGACAGCAAAGAGAAATTGGAAGCAAATGGAAATTCCATCCTTACTTAAACTAAAAGTATTCTGGAATGGTAATCCATAAATTAGTGGGAAATTCAACATACATGTAGGAAAAGTCAGAAAGAAGATGCAGAGGAAGTAGATCCCAGAATGGCATCCAAGTTGACTTTTCTAAAAGGAATGCAAACATTCTGAGTTCATAATCAAAACCCTTTCCTTAAAAGTATGATAACATGTTGAATAGCCTGGATTAGGAGACTCTTTTTGCCTTTATCTCAAGTATAAAAACAAATAGAATGGAGAAATGGGGATGTGATGCAGGAAAAAGGAGAAACTACTCATTACTATTAGTAGGAGAGAATTAAAGACTAAATTATAAATATATGTTTTATATTCCTATAAAATATAAGAAGTATTTGCAAGCATCTAGAATAAAGAGAGCTTTCCTGTAATGAGGTTGAAAGTATACCTTGCTACAGAAACATTGCAATGCAGTTTGACTTAGCAATTCCACTACTAAGTATTCACCCTGGAGAATATTGCATATGTGTTAAAGGATTCAAGGAATAGCCTGTATAAAAAGCATTTTTTGTAATACAGTTGTATTGCAAAATCTGAAAAAATAACCGAGGTTTTAATAAAAGAATGGAGAAAGAAATTGTGGTAGAAGAAATTCTTTGAATACTATGCAACAATGGACATTACAAAATTATAGCCACTCATACCACATGGAATAATCTTGCAAATCTAAATCTAATCTTCAACAATAAGAAAAGCACAGAAGACATGAATCATGAATGAATTTATGCATACAGCAGAAATCCTACAAAATAGTCAAATATATATTTTGGGGATTAAAAAATATTCTTAACCTCTAAAGAATAGCCAGAAATTGATAATCACAAAATTAAAGATAGTATTATGTCTGAGGGTGGGAAAGTGACTTAATGAGTTAGATGCTCTGAGAATGCTTCAAAGTTTTTTATATTGTTCCATTCATTATGAGTTAGTGAATGAGCTGGCATTTTTTATATAAACACTATATCTATATATCTATATCTTTTGCATAGTCACTGGAAATATGGCCAGTGCAAGTGAGCAACTGTATTTTTAGTTTAATTTACTTTAAATTAAAATAGTATTCATCAAAATATAGGAGCTAGTGGGGACAGCAAAACTCTGTCATGTTTTATTTTTTGTAAATATGAAAAAATGAAAAACAAAACGAAACAAAACTTAACATGGTACCAGTTGGACCTCTCTAAAGCCAACTTCTTCAAAGACCCAATGAACGGCAACTGCATCATGAGTGCCATGCTGGAGAAGAAGCTTCTGCCCCTGCCCCTAAACCTGGCTCTTGAGCTTCCTGAATCACCACAAAACAAGTTCCAGTGTGGTTTGGGCATCAACATCAGTTGAGCCCCTACTGGGCCTGCTTTCTGTGCTTTTCCTCATTCAGATCCCCTCCTCCTCTCTTGTCTCCTTAGAGGTTGGGGGAAGTAGAGGAAAGGAGGGCCCCATCCCTCCAGCAGCTGAGGAGGGTATTCTTGAACTGAGGGGAGTTGTGCAAGAAAGGAGAAATAAATTGACTTTTGTATATTGATCTTATACTTTACTTTTTGTTATCTCTATGACTTCTTATTAAGGCAGTTGATAGTTTGCTGTATTTCCTTTGAAACTGCAAATATTTGGCATTGAATAATATGAAAGTTTCAGAGATTCAGAGGGGACCCTGGAGAAGGCACATGTCCACAGCATACTGTGAGCACCAAGTGTCCTGTATAGCACACCATGGCCAGGAGAATGTGGCCAGCCTGCCATTTTTTTGTCCCAAAGTTGTCTCAGATATCTCACCAAAGACCTCCATATTAGGCCCTGTGGAATTCATCACTGCTTCCACTGAGGACAAAATCTTCATCTCCAGGACTACAGGGGTAGATATCCTCATTCTGTGACAAATTGGGTATTGTCCAGTGAATAAAAAGCTTCTGGTTGGCATTCCTGATGCTGAGGATGGGCCTTTGCCATGGCTTCTCTGAGATGATTTTTTTTCGTAAATATCATTTGAGATATTTTACTTAAACCATTCATTTTCTGCACTGTTCCCATGTGCTTTATACTTTACTTTGTCATGGAATATTTTAACTAGACATGCAACTTTCCAATCAAGTCATGCTTCACCATCTTTTACCAATTCAGGATTATCTCAACTGAGAAATTCTGATAGATTCAGAGAGAGTGGAAAAGCATATTTAATTGTGACAATGAATACATAAAATGTTGGAACCTTCCAGTTGGTAAGTTGGGACAGTCTGTGCCCAGATTCACCACACTGAAGCCCAAGAAGAAAGAGAACATGGGTGCCTCCATTACATCCTTTTAATTTTTAATGGGCAATTTTTCCTCCAATATTCTGAACAATGTTAAAAGATTTATGTGTAATTTAAAATAAAATATTATTTAAAAATTAAAGTTTTATACAGAACAAATACAGTATTTATTTTAATATTAATTTCTTGAATTTAGTGAAAAAGACCTTTTCAAAAATATCTTAAAATCTTACTATTTTGCTTATCTCATTTTCAATTAGCCTAATTGCAATGTTTAACAATTTCTCATGAAGCAGTAATGGTGTTAAAGTTTTCATTAATGTTAGTTCCTTAAAATGTCTTCCCCAGGCTTCCCTCCTTTAATGTTTTTCAGCAATGTTTGGTAGTTTTAAGTTATAAATCTTGCAACTCCTTGGATAAAATTCTTCCTAAGTACTTTGTTCTTTTTGATGCTGTTGTATAATAAATAGTTTTATTAATTTCCTTTTCAGATTGTTTGTTGCTACGGTATAAAATACAACAGTTTTTTTTGTGCAGATTTGTTGATGTTTATTAGCTCTAAAGTATTTTTGTGAATTCTAGAGGACATTTTATATATAAATCATGTCATCTTGCTCCCATGAATCCCCCATCAGCGACACCCCCCAATGATCCTCCGCAGCCCCCCTGTAACCTTTTTGTGATCCAAACCTTCTTTGACTATGAA
>JAQZBX010018153.1:0-34879 GCA_029593785.1 Cabassous unicinctus | reverse complement strand
CCTCCAGCAACAACAGAACACACATTCTCAGGTGTACATAAGACATTCTCTAGGATAGACCATATGTTATGTCAAAAAACAAGTCTCAATAAATTTAAAAGTTTTAAATCATACAGAACATCTTCTTTAACAGTGGAATGAAGCTAGAAATCAATAACAGAAGGAAAAATGGAAAATTCATAAATATGTGGAAATTGAACAATGCACTTACATAACCAATGGGTCAACGAAGAAATCACAAGGGGAATCAGAAAATATTTAGAGCTTAATGAAATTGAAAACCCAAAATACCAAAATTTATAGGATGCAGCAAAGGATGTGCTCAGAGGGAAATTTATAGCTGTAAAAACTTACATTAAAAAGATCTCAAATCAATACCCTAACATCACATCTTAAGAACTAGGAAAAAAATAGCAATCTGAATCTAAGAAGGAAAGAAATAATAAAGATTAAAGTGGAGATAAATGAAATAGAAAGTAGAAAAACAAGTGAGAGAATCAATGAAACTAAAAGTTGGCTTTTTGAAAAGATCAACAAAATTGACAAAACTTTAGCTAGACTGACAAAGAAAAAGAGAGAGATGCCATTTCCAATAGCATCTAAAAGAATAAAATATCTGGGAATATATTTAACAAAGGAGGTGAAAGATTTTTACCTGAAAACTACAAAACACTACTGAAAGAAATGAAATAAAATCTAAATCAATGGCAAGACATCCCACGTGCATGGATTTTAAGACTTAAAATAGTTATCAATACTACTCAAAGCAATCTGCAGGTCCTATGCAATTCTTAACCAAATTCAGCAGCCTCGTAAGCAGAAATGAAAAAGCCTATCTTCATATTCATATGGAATTGAAAGGGACCCTGAATAGCCAAATCAATCTTTAAAAAAAATTTTTTTTTGAGGTTTCACACTTCCCAATTTAAAAACTTATTACAAAGCTAAAATAATCAAAATGGTGTCATACTGGCATAAAGATAGACATATAGAATAACGGAATATTGGAGAGTCCCAAAATGAACCCACATATCTATGGAAGGCTGATTTGCCACAAGGATGTCAAGTACATTAAATGAAAGAATTGTGACTTTAACAAATGGTGCTGGGAAAACTGGATATACACATGCAAAAGAATGAAGTTGGATCCCAACTTCCTACTGTATACAAAAATTAACTAAAACTATATCAAGAAAATAAACATAAGAGCTTAAACCATAGAATTCTTAGAAGAAATTGTGGTGGTTTATAGCTCTATGTACCCCCAGAAAAACATGTTCTTAAATTTAATTCATTCCTGTGGGTGTAGACCCATTTTAAGTAGGACATTTTGATGAGGCTACTTCAGTTAAGGTGTGAACCACCTCATTCAGGATGGATCTTAATCCTCTTAATGTATTCCTTTACAAATGCAATGAATACAGAGAAAGAGGGAAAGGAAAGCCACAGAAGCAAGGAGCTGAAATCAACAAAACCTGGAAGAAAAGGGAGAGGCCAGCAGATGCTTCCATGTCACTTGCCATATGGCAGAGGAGTCAAGGATTGCCAGCAGTTGGTCTTTGAGAAGAAAGCATCAGCTTGACAAAGCCTTGATTTGGACATTTTCTCAGCCTCAAAACTGCAAGAGAATGAATTTCCATTGTTCAAGCCAAACCATTTCGTGGTATCTGCTTCCAGTAGCCTAAGAAACTAAAACAGAAACAGAGGGAAAAACCATCATGCCCTTGGATTTGGCAATGATTTCTTAGATATGACATCAAAAGCATGAACAACAAAGGAAAAAATAGATAAATTAGACTTCACCGAAATAGAAACATTTGTACATCAAAGGACATTATCAAGAAAGCAAAAAGACAACCTACAGAAAGGCAGGAAATATTTCCAAACCATATATCTGATAAGGGTTTAATATCCAGAATATATAAAGAATTCCTACAATTCATCAAGAAAAAAACAACCAAAACAAAATGGGTAAAGCACTTGAATTAGCTTTCCACCAGACAAGATACACAAATGTCCAATAAGCACATGAAGAGATGCTCAACATCATTCATCTTCAGGGAAATGCATATCAAAACTGTGGCAGTTTGAACTTACTGTATGAATACCAAAAAAGGAAATATTATGTTTGTAAACTAATCTATTCCTTTGGGTGTTATACCCTTTGATTGCATTACATTCAGTTGAGGGGCCTTTGATTAGATTACTTGATAAGATCATTTTAGGGCTTTTGATTGGACCAGCTAGGCATGACTCAGGTTGAATCTCCACCCCCTTGTTGGGTCTGATATAAATAGAGACACACAGACAGACAAAGGAAAAAGGGAATTGCGATGTTTGATTCTGCCATATGAGAGAAAAGACAGCAGTTTTGCCCACAGCTGAGCTACAAGGACAAAAGCCCTAAGAGAAAAGCTCTATACCAGGATAGAGAGGACTATAGGATTGCTTAAGCATAAAGCCCTAAGAGGCTGGGCTGGCAAAAGAACCCAAGAGGAGACAGTGAGGGGAAGGCTGAAACCTCTGCAGAGATCGGCAGCCATCTTGCTCACCATGTGGCAACACTCCCTGGTCAACAATAACTGATGTTGATGAGAAAGTGTCTCTGCTGATGCCTCACTTTGGACATTTATGGCCTTGGAATTGTGAGATTTACCCTAAATAAACCCCCATTTTAAAAGCCAACAGATTTTGGGTACTTTGCATAGGCAGCCCTTTGGCTAACTAAAACAAAAACCAAATGAGATACCACTTCACACCCACCAAGATTACTATTAAATAAATGAAAAATAGCAAGTGTTGTGGAGAATTTGGAATGCTTGCACATTGCTGGTGGGATTGTGAAATGGTGCAACTACTATGGAAAGCAGTTTGGTGGTTCCTCAAAAAAGTTAAATGTTGGGTTACCACATGATCCAGCAATTCCTCTTCTAGCTACACTGCCAAAATAATTGAAAGCAAGGTCTCAAACAGATACCTGTACACCCATGTTTAGAGCAGCATTTTCTACAATAGCCAAAAGGTGTAAACAAATGAGTGTCCATCAACTGATTTATGGATAAATAAAATATGGTATAGACATACAATGGAATATTATTTGGTCATAAAAAGAAAGGAAGTTCTGATACAAGCCACAATGTGAATGAAACTCAAAGACATTATCCTGAGAGAAATAATCCAGATGCATAAGGACAGATATTGTATGATTCCATTTATATAAATACCTAAAATAAGCATATTCATAGAGACATAAAGTAGATTATAGGTTATTAGGAGCCTGGGGGAGGAGTTATTGCTTAATAGGCAGAGTTTCTATTTGGAGCCATCAAAATGTCTTGGTAATGAATGGTAGCAACAGTAGCACAACACTGTGAATGCAATTAATGCCACAAAAGCATATATTTAAAAATGGTTAAAATCTTACCACAAAAAATTTGTTGCATATGAAATGACTGCAACAGAGCCTTGGTGTTTCTAGAAGGTCAGTTAATTCCAACTAGTCACCAGTTCTCTAAGACCACAACTTGTCCACAAAAGTAAACATAAGGGTGGTCTGGTCTTGAAGTGCTTGGTAGAAGCTACAGGTTGGCTTTGTTTCTATGTGTTTGGTGGCCAGAACTGATAACTAAACTCTGCTGTAGAATATGTTTAAAGAGAAAGAGCATGATCTGTAAATGCAAACATGATTAGATGCCAGAGGTCCCCGGAAACATGCTGATGGCAGTAGAGTAAAAAGAGAATTAATTTGGGAATAGAAAGAACTGGACTTCAGTTTCAGCTTCGCCTCTTATCAGTTAAACTTGCTAACCTACAGCTGCTGTGTTTGTTTAGAGAGTCGAATGAGCTAATTCACTATACAAGTGAAAATTAATATTATTTTCATTAATATTATTTTATTCTTTTTACTTACATGGGGGTGGTATACATCTACATATGTACCCTAACCTATGTGATAATTGTTTTGGAAATTTTGATTCTTTAATTTTATATTCTAGGTGTCATAAATTTGCAGGTTAAAAAAGAACATTTAAGGTTATCTCTAAGTTTCCATAGGTCATTGGTTCTCAACTTTGGCTTCACATTAGAATTACCTGGAGAGTTTTCTTAAAGCTTCAATGCCCTGGCCTATCTCCCAGATATTTTGATTTAACTAATCTGGGATGAAGGCTGATCATCAGTACTTTTATAAAGCTCTCCAGATGACTCTCATACGGACAGGGATGAGGCTCTCCAGTCTAGATAAACCTCAGTCATGATTCAAAATGTCACTCAGCCCAGGATGATTTAAGAGATCAGCAGGGCTTGGGTATCACTGATCTAGTAATTTTCAAAACAAGATCAGGGAAGGTGTCTGGTTTGTCTAACTCCCCCACGTTTCTCTGTACTCCCAAGATGAAGCCTGAGCAGGCACAGTTTGAAAATATTCCCTAGTGATTCTTATACCTGTCTTTCTACTTTCTACTGCCCACCTCCATTTTTTCTTATTTCTTTCTGTCCTTCCAATTGGGAACTGACCTGGCATAATTGTACCTTCATAGCTTAAATCCTCCTACAAAATGTTAACAAGCTTCTGCTGGAACAGTGTCATTGATGGGGAACTTACTAGCGCCCAGGAAACTAATTCTGTCTTTAGAGAGTCCTCAATAGGGTAAGATGTAAAGGTGACAAGGAGACAGATTTCAGCTCAATAGATGGAAGATCATGAATGGAAAAAAAACACAATTTAAGTGATAGTGCCTCTCACTATGTTTCGTTTACTAAGCTTTTTGCAATCCTGTGGAGATATCATCTTAGTTTTTTAATAAAAGAGCTATTTTCCTCATTTTTGCAGATGAGGAAACTGAGGCACTTGGAAGATAAGTAATTTGATAGAATAAGTCAGCAAATAGGTAAGTGGGATTTGAACTCTTGAGAATCTGCTCCCACAGCCATGCCTGACCCAATACACAAGATTTCCTCCCACAGGCAGGGCTCTTGGTTCTCCAATAAGAAGTGGTTTCTTTCAAAATTATGTCCAAAAATATTTTCAAGTCTAGTACAGCCTTATGAAAAACTGGTTGGATACCTGAATGGGAGAGTGGGACATTTGCCATCAACATTCAAGAACAGGTTGGAGACAAGACCCTAAGAATCAATGTGGGAGTAATTTTATGGAATACAACAGCAGTGAGGGCAAGTTGGACTGCCCGGGTCAGCTCTTCCCCTGCCTGACGTTCCAGCAAAGTGTTAATTCAGGTCATTCCCTGCATTTAAAGACAAAACCTGTCACTCCCCAAAAGAGCTCTCTGTGCTGATCGGTTCACTAATTCACTGCTGAGTGGGCTTGTCTGGTAAGGAAACACATTAAATATTTAAGCCTTGTCCTTCCTCAGATGCAGAGCAGCAAAGATGATTTTCCACGGAATTTAGCATTAAACTCAGGCAATTTGTACAGCTGTGCATATAAATGGCTTTTCACATAATCTCTAGAGGCCAGGGTCAATGTTCCTCGTACATTTTAATACTGTAGATGACATAGCGACATCCTTCCAATTTATGTTCCCTCATAATTGAAAGGGGCTTAATAAAAGTGAGGAAGAGGCAGTATGTACACAGCAACATCGATTTTTGCTGACAGTTGAGCAGAAGTTAATTGTAATTTTAATGTAATTTGTTCCATGGGTGATGTTGAGCCCCTGGAACACACCTAAATCCATTTTAAAGGAAATAGTTGTATGTGTGTGTGTCTGTGTGTGTGTGCTATAGAATTAGAATGATCTGATTATACAGCTGTATGAAGATGCCAAATATAACTGCCCCGGAAGAATCCTTCAATTATTTTTCCCACAGATATATTTGTTCAAAGAAATGGAAGCTTCGTCTTTATTATCAACACAGAATTTTACCCAATCAGACCTTGGAGTGATACAGATGTCATAATGCGTGAGCTAAATGCACACATTATTTATCAAAATATGTGTACAACAGAGTCTTCATTGCTAAAGTTAAGCTTATCTGCATGAACTGTAGTTAATATTTATTCTAGGTGAAGCAATTTTTTATTAAGTTATTTTCGCATTTCGTAGAACAGGAACATGCTAATAGTTTTGTTGGTAATTCAAACATTTCCTGCTGTGGGTAAAAACAAATGTACAACTGAAGAATGATGCTGTTCTCTGGCTCTGAAATTTGCTAATTGCATAGCTATTCAATTATAGGTAATATCCTTTTATTGCTAATAAGATTACCGTGTGTCAACACAACTGCAATTCTAAAATGGAATTTGCCCAATTTGCCTTGTAGGGAATTTAAAACAGTTTTGTGTAAAAGACTTTAGAAAATTAGCACTGAAATATGAATGACAAGGAGAAGAAATTGGTAAACTGCTATCCAAATGCTTTTCTTTGGTGATAGTTTCAAAATGGGTTTTGCTACACCTCTGTCCCCCACCCCAAAAAGCTGGCATATGATTGTATCTATTGTTATCTAGGCTTTAGAAAACTCTTTAACTAATTTATGATCAGTTTTTATGCATTTTGTTATTATCCAACCCCTCTCTCCCAGGCAGACTGAGCAGGAATCAAACATGAGGTTATGGTTTGAATGAGGATATCAAGAAGGCAGCAGAGTTGGTTGGAGCATGTGGGGAGAGGTGAAATGCACATTCCTGGGCCTCACCTCAGGCCAATTAAATCAGTCTCAGAGTGTAGACCACGAGAATATGCATGTTGTACTTGATCTCCATGAGCTTCTGATACACATGGACTTTGAGAACTGCTGGCTTGAAGGGTCCTTTGGATGCCTGCATGATAGCTATAGAGCATACCTGGAGTCTCTCAACATTGACCTCCAGGTACACAGGCCTTTCATCTTCTAAGGAAAAAGTTGTATTTATTCATTTCCTGCCAAATACAACTGAACAAAGGCTTCTGTGATGATGATGAAGATCATTGAATCAAATGTTGCTATTGATGATAGACAGCGGAATTTGGCCAGCTTGGGGAAGGAATCACTTTCTTCTCCTTTTCCTGGATTTTCAACTAACTAGGGTGACCAACAATCTCAATTTGCCTGGGACTTCCCTAGTTTTAGCATTGAAAGTCCTGCATCCTGGGAAAACCCTCAGTCCTGGACTGAGATATCTGGTCCCCCTGAGATCTAGTCTCATATCTTGTTCCACCATATATTAGCTATAGGGCTTTGGAATATGGCACAAAGCCATTTTGCAATCCAATTTCTTCATCTGTAAAACAGCTATAATATTCATTTCACAGAGATATTGCGTGGGTTAAATGAAATTAGATGTAATCACACCAATGAAGCTCCTACAAAGCAGACATTCCATAAATGCAATTTCTTTCTCTACCATTGACAATATTGTATTCTCACATCCAAGGGAAAGATCTTGTTATATATGACAAGAAGGTGGATGCCACTACATTTTATCTGCCAAAAGAGAGGGGGATTTTTGATAAGGTTGATCGCAAATGTGTGGAAATGGATAGAGTTGATGTTAACACATTATAGTGAGTATAACTAACGCTGCTGATTTATAAAAGTGATTGTGACTGAAAGGGGTAGTCTAGGGATGTAAATGTCAATTGAAAGAAAGCTAGTGGATAAACGAAGGACTGTATAACATAGTGAACTCGGTGGTGGGTGAGGATTGTGGTTTATAGTACAAATACTAAAATGTTCTTCTATGAACTAGAACAAATGTACATCACTACTATTACAAGGTGCTAAAAATATGGTGATACATGGGAAAATACAACTAACATAACTTATGGAACTATAGTTAATGGTAATATTGTAATATTCTTGCATCATTGGCAAAGACGGTACTATATCAGTGCTAAGGGTCAATAATAGGGGGCTATAATGGGGTATGAAATTTTTCCTTTTGCAGTAATGGAAGCATTCTAAAATTGAGGTGATGACAACACATCTCTGTGATGAAACTGAGAGCCACTGAGTGTACACTTTGGTTTGTACAAGGCATGGGACTGTATAGCACAGTGAACCCTGTGGTGCATGATGGACTGTGGTTAACAGTACAGATATGAGAACGTTCTCTCATGAACTATAACAAGTGTTTAATACTAATACGTGGTGTTAATAATAGCATGGTGCACGGTAAAATACATCAAATATAAGCGATGGACTATAGTTGGCAGTCATATTTGTAACAAATGTTCCGCAACGCAAAGTGTTGGTGGTGGGGTGATGTATGGGAATCCTGTATGTTATGCACGATCGTTTTGTAAGCTCACAACTTTTTAAAAATAAGCCTTTAAAAAAAGAGAGGGAGAAAGATACTTCTTTGTCAGTAAATAACAGGCTGTTGTAAGTTGTTTTCAGACATATTTGTTTTGATGTTGTTTTCCCCAATTTGCAAAGATCATATCAGGAGTCATGAGTCACTTCATTTCTATGTAAAATTAATTAGCTATAAAATTCCACATAAAAGCAAAAAAGAAAGAAGGTGGATGAGTTAAAAATGTGTAGTTGTGTGTTGTAGAATTTAGACAAGGCATTTAGAGTCATATAAACCAAAGCAGGAATCTCTTCTACAGCTTGATGAGATATGTGGACAATGTCCTAAAACCCAGTTATGCTCTTACTGGTGGCTTTAATAAGCTCTGTGGATTTAGACAGGTTTCAGTTTTTCTGGACATAGATTCCACATTCATAAAAGGTTGAGGCTGCGTTAGTATATAAATTGATCTCTAAAGTTCCTTCAAGCTTTACGATTCTATTCCAGTAAATTATTATTTTGCTTCTATTTGAATCTCCTAGTAAAAGGACATTCACTATTTTAAGGCAGTTGATGCCATAGTAGGAAGATTAATTTTAGATTGTTCTCCCTTCTTTCTATAACTTATTCCCAGTAGTTAATCTGTCTGTATAAAAACTCAGAATAATTCCATTTTATTTTTCATGGACTAGTTCTTCAGCTCTCTGAAATGGACAATCACATTCAGCTTCAGTAAGTCTTATTTCTCCTTCTGCGAGGAGTGGTCATAGTATGGCCTTGTTTAACCATGGTAGGCTTGAATGAAGCAGTTAGGGACTTTCCTAGGCCAGATGGAACCAATTTATGACTGAAGAGCAAAATTCCAGCGTGGTGACTTGGATAGCCAAGAATTAGCATCAAGGTTGGATAATTAAATGAAAGAGCTGATACTTTTTTAGTTAGCTAAGAATAAGCAGGTTAGAAATTGAAAACAAAAGTGGGCTGGGATGATTATATAGACCAGAGATCAATCATAGGGAAACACCTTTCTAGAAGAGAGAGATTCAGTTGGGAAGACATCTCTGGGTAGAGACTGAGAAACAGAAGTGTTTTAGTCAATAGCAATATCCCAAATTGAAGTTGAGGGGAAAGAGGGATTTCAGTCTGTATTTGAAAGCAATATTCCTTCAGTTATTCATTCAACAAATATTTACTGATGTACCCACCCTCTGCCAGGCACTGTTTGTTTGGGCACTGGGATATATTAGTAAGCAAGATAAGCATAGCTTTCACCAATTTAGAATAGTGGGCCAGACCAACCACCTGTGAAGTGTCTCCTATTAGCACATTAATTACCTAATTGAATCTGTGACTCGTTTGGAGCAGGATGTGTGTGATATGCTAAAATATACAAATTTCTGGATCCATTCTCAGTGGTTTTGATTGAATGAGTTTAGCATGAAACCCAGAAACAAGAACTTTTAGTAAACTTTCTAGATTAATATTGTCCATAGATAACAAATTCTTTAGGGATCCTAATTTGTCCAGAGGAGTCTAAACACCTGTATCTGCTAAACTAATACTTTCTGCTTATTGATACATGGCTTGATTAAGGTCTAGAACCTCTTTTTTTTTTTTTTTTTTAAAGAAGTACTGGGGATTGAACCCAGGATCTCATAAATGGGAAGCAGACACTCAACCACTGAGCTACATCCACTCCCCAATGAGAGTTGGTTTTTCCGTTTGTTTGTTTGTTTTTAGGAGGTACCGGGAATCAAACCCAGAACCTCATACATGGGAAGAAGGTGCTCAACCACTTGAGCTACATCCACTCCCCCTGAGAGTCTCTCAATTATTCAAAATATTCATGACTACTTCTTTTTTCCCACCGTACCTTAGTAATTTTGGGGTAGACTGTCATTTGCCAATGTTATTCTTTAAGGATGAGGCCCAGAATTAGCTATGGTGCTCCAGATAAGTTCTACTGAAGCTTGTCCATTTTTTCTGAACATTGAATTTTTATTGATGCAGCCAAATACATTTTTTTCTCTGTTTACTGAATTTGTGTTGTCAGCTTTTACTGATTTGGTGGTCAGTTAAACCTTCACGTCTTTCACATGTTTCACAAATGAAATTTGACCATCCAATCACCTCTAAGCTTCTGTGAGTCAACCCTTTTACTCAGGGGGGCAAAACTAAACTTCCTAGTCTCCAGTTAATCCATGGTCTGGTCAATTAAACCTTCCCCCAGGACTCTGAGAAGTTGCTTCAGGGTTTTCAATCCCTTTTTAAATTTCCAGAATAAATCCACTGTGCCTAAGCCCCTTTCACCTTGGACACTGACAGAAATTCAAGTTTCAGTACCATATATCATGATACAAATTATCATACCCTTGCAGTTATTTACATTCACTGATCTGGTCCTAACTCCCAATCCTCCCACCTGCTCAAAACTTGATTACCTTTTAGAATCCCAAGCATATTCCATTCTATTCTCAGCACATTCTTTCAACAGTTTCTGTAACCTCTTGCTTAATTGAAATGTGGCTGTATGTGAAGAAACATCCTTGTTACACCTTGAATGTAGACTTTAATTTTAACTCCACATAACTCGTGTCTTTCATTATCCTTATCACCATTTCAAAACAGTTTCTTCTCCTTTCTCCTTTAAAACAGTGGCCTTTTTCAGGTTCAACTCATCAAATTCTTTTTTTTTTTTTTTAATCTCTTATCCCCATTACTGTCTTCTACTGACATCTCTTTTTTACTCCCCAGATTCATTGAGCATCTGACTCTTGTCTCCCTCTCCACAGCTATGATTTTTTTTGAGATTTCTTCATGCAAATACATGATTCATTCATACCCACATTCCTAGAATCTTGACTTACTTGTCTCCATCAACATTTTCCTTCAACCAACTTAGCCACCCAATCATATGATCATATTCTAGATCTTATTATTACCTTTAACAAAACTACTTTCAAAACCTTACTTACAAATATTTCAATTTCTGATTTTCAAATTATCTTCTTCCATCTTACTTAATTGTTTTTATTCCAACAAGTTTCCAAACTCATGAGATCCTCCAATCCATTGACCCTAATATCTTTCAAATATCCACCAACCACTCCAGGTCCTCACCTTTCCTTTGATGAAAAATAGGTTCAATGGTCTAGCCCTGTACTTGCAAACCTTGTAAATTCTCTATCCTTTCTCTCCTGACAATATACTCCTCGAACTTCCCTAACCCTGATTAAGTTCAACTATCCTTTTATTTTGTACCTACAAACAAGTAGCTCAACATCCAGAGAAAATTCACCAATTGGACTCACTTTAAATTTTTATCCACAGTCTCAAAAGAAATCTCATCACTGACAAACTAACATGCTAAAACTCTCTTATTAATTTAGCCACTTTCTATCGTAACAACTTAATGTCTTCTCCTCAAATCTTAAATCTCCTCTTCCTCCCATATATTGTTTTAGCGGATTAACTTGCATACAATAAATGTCAATAGGTGGGAATTACTTCATCTTCACCAAAAATTCCACTTCACCCCACTGCACTGTTTCCTCATTATAATTTCACTTGTAGTTTCTCTTACTGTATTAAAGTTGATGTCCATACCCAAGGCCAATTTCAGTTGTGACACAAGTTCCCTTTACTATTCCCACCTTCAGGATTTCATTTCTGTACCTAAACACTTTCCCTCCCAAATCTCCAAATTTCTTTAATGGTTTTTTTTCCATGAAAGACAGTGGAGATAGAGGAGAGCAACTGCAAGGTTATATGAAGGTAAGGGACAATATTTTTTAAGATGTCTTGAAAGAACCAGTAAAGAGTAGAAATTTGATGATTTGGGAGGGAAAGTTTTTAGGTACAGAAATTAACTCCAATTGGGCTTTGGACCACATCACTCTCCATAAATAGTCCTTAATAAAATGACCATTAACTTACATCTTTCCATGGCTAACGGTTAGTTTTTAATCATCTTGCTAACATTCTCTACAGTACTTAACATGATTCCATCTCTCCTGAAACACATTTTTCTTTTGCTTTCAAGACAACATACTCTCCTGGTTTTTCTCCTACTTTACTAACTACATCTTTTTCAATATTCTTTCATAGATCCATCTTATCTTCAAAATCTCTAATTGATAGAATGTCCTAGGACTTTGGCCTCAGCCTTCAGCCTTCTGATCCTCTTTACCTATCCTCTCTCATTAAATGGTTATAACTGATCACATTGTTTCAAATACTATTTGTTTGCTACTGAGCTTTTAAAATTATATCTCCATCCCAATACCTTCCCAGAACTCGCACCTAATATATCCAAATAACTAGAGATAATCACTACTCGAATGTTTAATCAGCACCTCACATTTAACATGGCCAAAACAGAACTATTAACTACAGCCCTCTACCTCAGTCCACAGTATTCCATCACCTCAAGAAATTGTATCACCTTTTTTGGGGATTGAATCATGTCCACCATAAAGACATGTGCAAGTCCTAATCCCTGGTCTTGTGGGTTTGAACCCATTTGTATATAGGACCTATGAAGGTGTTAACTGTTAGTTAAGGTGTGAACTCAATTGTGAATAGGATCTTCGAAGAAGCCAAACTGAATCAGGGTGGACCTTAATCAAGACAACTGGAGTCCTTATAAGCAAAGGAAATGCAGATGTAATCCATCAGTAGAAGCCAGAAGTCGGCAGAAACCAGAGGAACAGACAGGGGAACAGAGAGAGACATAAAATGGGAGCCTGGGCCCTTCAAGAGGAATGCAAGGGAGCCCCAATAAGAGACTGCAATGACTGCTTCAGACAGCCAGAGGACTCCAGAAGTCTTGTCTGAGAGTAATGGGAGCACCAGGAAGTAGCAAAGAGGCTCAGTGAGGGATGAGAAGTTACATTTTACTGTTCAATTCTGTTCAGAGCCTTTATCATGGCTAGTAGTCACGTGGCCAGCAGTGTAGGAAATCAGAAGTTCAATATTTAGTGAAGGAGAAAAACATGGAGCCAGAAAACATAGGTTTAGATCTAGCTCTGCCACTTAGCAGTGTGACCTTCAGCAAGTCATTTAATGTCTGTAAGAGTCTGTTTTATCGTTTGTAACAATTGAGGTATCTTCTACCTCATAACTCCTACTTCAGATAGTTGTTCAAGTAAATTTTAAATAAAATGGAACAATTAATCAATATTTCCCAAACTTGATAATAAAAATCATCTGTGGTTGCTGTTAAATATACAGATTATAAGCGTTTATCCTGAGGAAGTCTGATTTGATAGATTCTGGTCTGGGGACCAGAAATCATGTTTTTAACAATAAACAAGATTTTTTTCCAGGCAAATTAGGAAGACACTGAAATGATGGTGTTTTATAATGGCGATAGTAACATGAGTCAACATGTACTCAAGGGGCTGCAAGAATTTCCCTCTCCACCTGGTTCTCATTTTTGTGAGGCATATCATAGTATTTAGTTGACCAAAGGTACTGTCACTGTGGGGTCGAGATGGAAAGGCTTGTGTCTATCTATATTTATCTACATACTCACCATAGCTCTCTCTATCTACCTTATCCATATACCTCTCTATCTCCCTATTGTTTAGTTATTTATTTTTATTGTGTTTGGGAGCTAATGCAAACTTGGTACCATGTTACAAATCCAGGTTTCTAAGCTCTGAGAGATTTGGACCAAACTTCCAGGGTCATTATTCTGCTAGTCATAGTCTGATATATTACCATCAGATTTCAATGTTATATGCCTCAAGTAGTGGAAATCAAGAGGGAGGAAGGGAGGGAGGGGGAGAGAGAGAGAGAGAGAGAGAGAGAGAGAGAGATACAACTGGCAATGCCCTCTGTCATGTTTAAAGAGAAGTCTGAAAGGTTGCTATCCTGCCCATTTCAAAACATTCTTTACTCAGGTGCAATGACATCTGAACTTCTATTCCAGAAAGGAATTCTTAAGGTTTTCTCTTACTATGATACGCTCTTAAAACACAAAGACTTCTGAGAGGACAAAGACATTTATTTCACCAGTGTTTTTATCATTAAATCAATGCTTGACTCTTGATTAGAGGAACTGGATTATGACCACCAGGTACTCAGGAAAAGAGAGGAAGAGAAGGGGAAAAAAGACTTTTGAAATTTTCTGATGCCTTAATTGTGGGGAAGGTTGGAAGAGAATTTGATTTTCTGCAAATTTGCACGTATGTGGAAATGTATGTGCATATACACATACCCAGAAGTGTCTCCCAGTCTCAGAATCCCATAACATTTTATTTGAACCTCTTATATGACATTTATTACTTAGAGATTTCTATTGCACGTGATACCTCTGCTTTGTTATTTCTAATAGATCTTAAACTCTGTGGGATCAAAAGTTGTATCATATTGAATTATGCCCGAATAAAACAATCATAGCTATGATAACCATGTCAACATCATAATTAATTATTTAAATTAATGGCAATATTTTTTCATATAACTGTGTTTTATGACACAAAACCATTAAAGATTCCCCTCTAATACTGGCATACAGAGCAGACGTTAAACCTTATGGTTTATTAAATGTTTGACTTGTGTTTCCTACTTTTCATCTTGTGATTAAAAATCATTTAATCATGAAAACTGAGATGATACTCTCCTTAAAAATCAGCATCTAATTTGCAAGTGAATTGCTCTTATGTCTCCAAAGTTCCATCAGCCACGAAATGTTTTTGTTTATCCATTCCCTAATTTCAGTTGACTCCAATGACAAGTAATACATGTGTGATTCATGACCAGTCAGAGTCCTGGGGAAATTTGGTAAACTATACTGCACTATGGAGGGTCTTTTACTACTTCCATCTTGCCTTAAACCTGCCTTCAAGTAGGTTCCTAAAAATGGACTCTAAGTCTTAGATGACTTTCTCTGTGAGGAAGAAAATGGAAATGAGAACTTCTAGAGAGGCATTTTCTAATTTTATGACATATGTACAGTTCTCAAGACTACCTCCTTTTGGTTGCAGTCCGAACTTAGTTCCTGTCAGCCTTCTGTACATGAAAGGGTGTCGTTCCTACAGCAATCATACATAATGAATTTTTTCCATGAAGTATTAATGGTTACCTTCATATGTCAGATCTAGCACTTTGCACATCTTGCATATAAAATGACTAAATAGATATGTAACTGACTGATGGATTGTTTTATTCAGGCATAATTCAATATGATCTAATTTTTGATCCCAAGGAGTTTAAGATCTATTAGAGATAACAAAGCACAGGTGTCATGTGCAATAGACATCTCTAAGTAATAAATGTTATAAAAGAGGTTCAAATAAAATGCTATGGGATTCTGAGACTGGAGACACTTCTGGGTATGTGTATATGCACTTACATTTCCACATATGTGCAAATTTGCACAAAATCAAATTGCCTTCCAACCTTCCCCACAATTAAGGCATCAGGAAATTTCAAAAGTCTTTTTTACCCTTCTCTTCCTCTCTTCTCCTGAGTACCTGATGGTCATAATCCAGTTCCGCTGATCAAGAGTCAAGCATTATTTAATGATGAAAACATTAAATCATGGTTTAATGATGAAATAAATGTCTTTGTCCTCTCAGAAGTCTTTGTGTTTTAAAAGTGTATCATAGTAAGAGAAAACCTTAAGAATTCCTTTCTGGAATAGAAGTTCAGATGTCATTTCATCTGAGTAGAGAATGTTTTGAAGCAGGCAGGATAGCTGCCTTTCAGACTTCTCTTTAAACATGACAGAGGGCATTGCCAATTGTTCCTTAACAGATTTAACAATGGTCCTTTGAAATGGTCTGAGTAATACATAGAAAGACATTAAGAAAGACAGGCTATGTTTACAAAATTATTTCTGGAACAATCCTAGTATCTTGCTCTACTAGTCTTGCCTCTTGCCACACTTTTCCTAACCCTTAATTTATTCTCCTCTGTTAGGTCAGTACAATATTGGATCACTCTACAGGCACAGAACTGTATTACTTTCATTTCTTGGCACATTTTCTTTACTCAGTGATGACTTGCTAGCTATTTCCCTTTGGAACAACCCAGGATACTCAAAATTTAGCACTCCTTCGTAGACATTCATACCCTGGCAGAGCACAGCCCTTGGTCTCTGGTACAGCTTGTTCCAGAATAAGGACTTCAGATGTAATTTATAAGCCCTAGTTGATGGGCATTTGATTTGTATGTTTCCTGAAATCTATCTTTCTTACTAACTGATATCTGAGAGGTTGTAGTCTCACAGGTAGAAAATATCGATCTTGAGACCAAGAGTAGATGGCTGGGCAGAACTAACTGCTCTGTACATAAAGTTCCTGCCAGCTGCCAGACATGCTACTTCTCCCATTGGTCAATTCAAAATTCTTCAGAAAGATACATACAACTACCTAGTGCCTGATGCAACTTGAGGATCATATGACTCTAGAGATTACTCGGGTCATGGAAAAGAACAATGATCAATCTTGGTCTTCCCTCCAGCAGGGTGGCACAATAATGGGATATGGAAGGACCCTGCAGAGTTACCCAGGATGCCTCAAAAATTCAATATTAGTGGTGGGTTAACCCATACTCCCTAAGCTGAGGCAGAGTTCTAGAACCACCCACTGTAGCCCGAAGGGAGCAACGGGCAATAAGGACCACATTGCCAAACCACATGTAAAACTTGGATTATTCTTTGTTTAAAAACTGCCTCACAGAATCCTCTTAAATTGATGAATTTGGCCTTCAGTGGCTTCTAGCTGGCCTCCCTATGGTGTTATGGTCTCTAATGCAGAGAGGGGTAAAACTTGTACCTTGTCTTGTCATTAGAATCCCTACTTATTGGATTGCCTTTTGAATTCTTTCGAGCTTAAATTTCATTCAACCTACCTACTCTTCTAAATTCTCAATCTCTCTACTTCCTTTATAGTCTTTATATTTGTGAATTTATTCCTGGCAGGTCATTGTCGTATATTCATAACAAACATCCTTTCATGAAACCAGGACTCAATGAACTTGAAAAAATCTTGATATATAGTTTTTACTGTATTATAATAAGATCGTATGGCTTTTGTTTATTTCCAGCATAGTTTAAGATGGAAGGTGTATTAGTTACCTATTCCTACTTAACAAATTATCCCAACTTAGTGAATTAAAACAACAAACGTTTATTATCTCAGAATTTCTTCGGGTCACGGAATCAGGAGTGACTTAGCTGTATGGTTATAGCTTCTCTTTCATGAAATTTAACTCAAAAAGTTGGCCAAAGTAACAGTTATTTGAAACCTTGACATGGGATGCAGGATTCTGCTTCCAAAATGGCTAACTCATGTGATTATTGGCAGGAGGTTTTGGTTCCTTGTAGGCTATTGATAGGAAACCTCAGTTCCTTGCCACATAGGTATCTCCATAGGGCTTCTTGGCTGTCCTCACAACATGGTATCTGGTTTTCCCCAGAGTGAGTGATCCAAAGGAGAGCAAGGCAGGAGCTTGATGTTTTTTATAATCTAATCTTGGAAGTCATATACTAATTACTGTGATATCCTAGAGGTTACTCGTTGTGGAAGGAACCTACACAAAGCTGCAAACACCAGGAGGTAGGGGTCACTGGGGGCATCTTGGCAGCTGGCTGCCATGGTACAGTGTTGTACTGTGTAGTATCACTACACAGTGTTGTAGTGATAAAACAGAGAATTGATGCCTGCTCCCCTCCAAATATTGCTAATAGCTAACATTTATTTTAAAATAACTTTTCTTATATTTACATTCACAAACATGTTTTAGATAGATACCACTATACAGCTTATCTATAAAAAAGTTTTAGTAACTTGCCCTAAATTACACAACTAACTGCAAGGCTAAATTTTTTTTTTAAGATTTATTTTATTTTTTTATCCTCCGCCCCCTTGTTGTTTTGCACTCGCTGTCTCCTCTCAGTGTCCATCATGTTCATTCGCTGTGTGCTCTCTGTGTCTGCTGGTCTTCTCTTCTCGTCTTCTCTTTAGAAGGCACCGGGAACTGATCCTGGGACCCCTGATGTGGGAGAGAGGCACTCAATCACTTGAGCCACCTCAGCTCCCTAGTTTGTTGTGTCTCTCATTGTCTCGTGTTTTGTCTCTTCGTTGTGTCAGCTCCCTGCATGGGCCAACTCTCTGCATGGGCCAGCTCACCATGCAGTCCAACTCACTTTCACCAGGAGGCCCTGGGAAACAAACCCGGGACTTCCCCTATGGTAGACGGGAGCCCAATCGCTTGAGCCACATCCACTTTCCTGCAAGGCTAAATTTAAAAAAAAAAAGATTTATTTATCTGTTTATACACACAACCCCTTATTGTTTTGCACTTGCTGTCTGCTCTCTGTGTCTATCTGCTGTGTGTACTTCTGTGTCTGCTTGTCTTCTATTTACGTGGCACCAGGAACTGATCCTGGGACCTTCTGGAGTGGAGAGCGGCTTCTCAATCTCTTGTGCCACTTCAGCTCCCTGGTCTGCTGCGTCTTTTATTGTTTCTCCACTGTGACTCTTTTTGTTGCATCATCTTGCTGCACTAGCTCACCACACAAGCCAGCTTACCTTCACCAGGAGGCCCGAGGAATCAAACCCTGGACCTCCCATATGGTAGACAGGAGCCCAATTGCTTGAGCCACATCCACTTCCCCCAAGGCTAAATTTTGAATCCAATCAGAGAAATGCTGGTTTTGTTTGAATTTCAACAGAATAATATAACATTCTTTTTCTCTTGACTTTCGTGATGGGACAATGTTCATGTGGGCATGCATCCTTGTCATGGCATAAAAGAAATTATATTTGGTGCTTCATCATCCTGCCTAGGTTAGTCATAAGTGACTCTTTGGACTACTACCCTAGCTAACCCTGCCCTAGGCATAACCACAACTAGCAAGGCCTGTACCTCAATATGGTTTGAATGATAAGCGCTACTCTTTGCTTCTCTGAATGGTTCCTGCTGCATCTTCTCCAAACTGCTTCTTGTCCTTTTGGGCCACATAATTTACTAGAAACGCCTGCATCTCCATATGGCTTAGATGATAAAAAGCTGCCCTCAGCATTCCCAAACTACCCTTGCCACTTCTGCTTTTAGTGCCATATAGTCGGAAACACCTAATCCACAGTATCTGAGGGAAAGACCTACCCTTCCCTTCTGAGTCAATATAAAGGCAAGAGCCTGGGACCCATGTGAGTTTCTTCCAGCCTTCCTCCATGGAACCTCACAGGAGCCTCATTTGACCCTCTCCCCCTCCAGAGCCTTGACCTAAGAAAACTGTCCTTTCATGCATTCTCATCTGGCTGGCCTCATCACCCAAAGAATTCCCACATAACATCCAAAACAATCCTTATCACAATAGCCACTCATTTTTGCATATGAACAGATATATTAGGCTGAAAATTATGTTCAATATTGTACCCCATCTAGATGTAACTCTCTCCCACTGCTGCCTTAAATAATCAAAGTAACTCTAGTTGAGAACCACAATGTGGAGTATTTCATTCCCAAAGGAAAAAAAATCTCCTATTTGCCACTACCAAAGCTTTGACTTTAATATCATGATCATAAATGCTTATAGTTCTATATTATTCTGGTCAGCATAACTCTTGTAATTCACCCATGAAGAAGTCTTTCTTTCATCTGAGCATGAACTTTAGTCCTGTAGCTGAAAAAGGACGTTCTATCTTCTATTGGTGACTCTTCATGTCTGACATGTTCTTCTGGATTTATGCTCCCTTGGGGAATAGATGTGTATAATAACTGCCATTTTCATTCCCACAAAAAGCCCTAAAGATGTGTTCTATCTTATTCTTGATTCATGGATTTTACTGCCTCCAGTTAGCTCTTGGTGCACAGGGGTTTCAACTCCAGTAGAAACACTGGGACTACTGCCAAAGAGGCAGACTAGTAGAACACACCACTCAAACAACAGAGGCTGCTAAACTCATTTTGGCCAAAAATCTAAGATTCATATTGTGTTTATTTAAGCAGGTTTTAATATAATGCTTGGAATTTCACATGCAAGAGCCAGTTTCACAGATGTTTAATGTTTTAGCTTTCTTCTCACCTTACAAGCTCAATGACAACATATGTCTTTGTTCCTGTTTTATTTCTAGTCTCCTGAACTACAAATGTGGTGCTAAATTCTGATGGTTCTCCACCCTGAACCAAAATTAGAGTGTCTTCTTTTAAGTCCATAGGTCTTTATGACAACATAAAAAGCAGGAAAGCTGAAGGGTTACTGTTACACTAAAATGTTACTGGGATGTAACATGATGGAGACCATCTTGTTCACCAGAATCCCTCCTTCTCATGGTGAGCATTCTATGTGGTTGAGAGGAAAACTGAGAGGTTTGGGTTGGAGGTAGAGTAAGAGTGATACTCCCAAGCTCAAGATTGAATAATGATGATCCATGTCTAAGCCACTATGTAAGGGAGGCTAGGTCTGGCTGAGTGCTGTGTGGTAGATGATACTAAGGAATTATTTTTAATCTTCATAGGTGTAATGATGATTTTGTGTTTTTCCAGGAAAATTTCCTTATTTTACAAAGTTTCATATTAAAGTATATAGGACTGAAATGTCCTATTTTCTATAATTTACTTTAAAACACCTTAAAATCAGCAATTAAAACAGATGGTACAAATATAGCAAAATGCTAAAAAAATTTTAAACAAATTAATGGATATTTGGACATTTAATTCACTTTACTTTTCGGTATGATTTATATTTTTCATAATAAAAGGTAAAAGAAAAAAATTGCTGAATAGGGTGCATAAATTGGGGGATAAATTAAATAGGGACAGGACAATAAAAGAAATGTTGAGCTCTGCTGCTAGCAATCCTTCTACTCCATCTATTGGGATGTGATCTAAATAAATATTGAACAAATATTTAAATAACATTTTAAGATATATTAAATAATGTGCCTGCCTGGTAGTTCAGTATATAGAGGGATTCTTTGTATATTTGTAAGTTGGAACCTCGACCATCAGAAGAGATACAAGACCTAATAAGTAAAGATGGGAAAACATCATTCACATGGTGAATGGGGTCTTTCCCTAAAGTGAATGGGTTTAAATAGATAGAAAAATAGGATCTGTATATATTTCAAATATGAGAACTTCAAAATACAGGAGTCTGGGACCATTTTTAATAGTCCCAAATGTTTCACTGAATGCTCACAGTGACTACTTAAAAATTTTTTTAAATGCCATTTATACAGAATAACTTACTTTAAGGATAGGAAAATGAGGTATGTATTTCTAAGTATTTCATACAATATAATTGCTTTTTAAAAGTATAATCAGAGATTCTGGGAAAGTGGCACTGAGGTGGGTAGGCAGAGTCTGATCCTCTCACAACAAAGGAGCAGAGAGAGGGACAGAGACCTATCTGAAGGATATATATAGAATGGGAAGGTGCTCTGAATCATCCAAGAGGATACTGAAAAGGTAAAGAAGCCAAAGGAAAACCAGAAAATAGACAACAGCAAGGAAATAGAATAAGAAGAACAAAGTGTCAAAGTGAAAACTTACCACAAAGACAAAAACAACAAAATAAAACCCTAGAGTAGAAAGAGAAGCTAATCAACTGATTAAATCCATCAAGATAAACAGATGCCTAGACACCAACAAGAAATTACAAGCCATACTAAGAAACAGGAAGACATAGCCCAGTCCAAAGGAAAAAATAAAAAAAAGAAGAGGTGCAGAACATGGAACAACTAATCACAGATGTCCAAAAATATTATGAATCAACTTAATGAAGTGAAGGAAGAGATTAAGGATATTAAGAAGACATTGGGAGAACATACCAAAGAAATTGTAAACATACATAAAAAGATAATAGATGTGATGGTGATGAATGGCACAATGCAAGAAATCAAAAATACACTTGAAACACATAACAGCAGATTTGAACAGGCAGGGGAGAGAATCAGCGATGTGGAAGAAAGAACAGCTGAAATCAGGCAGATAGTAGAACAGATAGATAAAAAGATAGAAAAAATCCAGCAGGGACTTAGGGACTTGAACGACAACATGAAATGCACAAACATATGCATTATAGGCATCCCAGAGGGAGAAGAGAAGGCAAAGGGGTCAGAAGGAGTGTTGGAAGAAATAAAAATGTCCCAAATCTTTTGAGGGACATGAGAGTACATGTCCAGGAAGCACAGAGCACCCCAAACAGTATAAATCCTAACAGGCCTACCCCAGGACATATACTTGTCAAATTGTCCAATGCTCAAGACAAAGAGAGAATACTGAAAGCAGCAAGAGAAAACAGATCCATCACGTATAAGGGAAACTCAATAAGATTAAGTGATGATTTCTCATCCGAAACCATGAAGCCAAGAAGGCAGTGGTATGATATAGTTGAGGTGCTAAAAGAAAAAAAACTTCCAGCCAAGAATTCTCTATCCAACAAAGCTGGTATTCAAAAATGAGGGAGATTTCAAAATATTCACAGATAAACAGAAATTAAGAGAGTTTGTCAATAAGAGACCTGCCCTTGAAGAAATACTAAAGGGAGTTCTGCAGATAGAAAGGAAAAAACAAGAGAGAGAGAGAGAGAGATTGATTTGGAGAAGAGTATAAGAACAACTAAAAAGATAAAAAAAGAAATAAAAACAACATATGGCATACATAAACCTAAAGAAAATATGGCTAGTGTAATTCCTTGATGGTAATAACATTGAATATTAATGGATTAAACTCTCCAAACAAGAGACACAAATTGGCAGAATAGATAAGGAAATATGACCCATCTACATGCTGTCTACAAGAAACCCATCTTAGACACAGAGACTGAAGACTCAAGAAGGCTGAAAGTGAATGGTTGGAAAGCAATTTTGAGCTCTGCTACTAGCAATCCTTCTACTCCATCTATTGGAGTAGATTGCTACTAGCAATCCTTCTACTCCATCCATCTTCTTGAAGACTCAAGAAGGCTGAAAGTGAATGGTTGGAAAGCAATTTTACATGCAAACAATGACCAAAAATGGGCAGGAGTAGCTATACTAATAGCGAACAAAATAGACTTTAAATGTAAAACTATTGTAAGAGACAATGAAGGCCACTCTATATCAATAAGAGGGATAATCTCTCAAGAAAAAGGAACTATCATAAACATTTATGCACCTCACCAGGGCACTGCAAAATACATGAGGCAAACATTGGAAAAAAATAAGTGGAGAAATAGATGCCTCTACAATTATAGTGGGAGATTTTAGTACACAATTATCACTATTAGAGAGAACATCTCAACAGAGAATCAATAAAGAAACAAAGGCTTTGAATAATATATTAGAGGATCTGGACCTAGTAGACATATACAGAACATTACACCCAAATAATCAGGATATACATTCTTCTTGAGTGCACATGGATCATTCTCCAGGATAGACCACATGTTAAGCCACAGAACAACTCCCAATGAATTCAGAAAGATTGAGATTATGCAAAATAATTTCTCTGACCACAATGGAATGAAGCTGGAAATCGGTAAGGGGCAGAGAACACACTTAGACAAACAGTAGGTCAAGAAGGAAATTGCAAAACAAATCAGTAACTACCTTGAAATGAATGAAAATGAAAACACAATGTATCAAAACCTGTGGATGTGGCAAAAGCAGTACTGAAATGGAAATTCATAGCCATAAATGCCTACATTAAAAAAAGAAGAAAGAGCTAAAATCAAAGACCTAACTATACACCTGGAGGTATTAGAAAAAGAACAACAAACTAACTCCAAAGGAAGTAGAAAGAAGAAAATAACAAAGATTAGACCAAAGCTAAATGAAATTGAAAATGAGAAAGCACTAGAAAAAAATAAATAAAACCAAAAGCTCGTTCTTTGAGAAGATCAATAAAATTGACAAACCCTTAGCTAGACTAACAAACAAAAAAAGAGAGAAGATGCAAATACATAAAACAAGAAATAAGGAAGGGGATATCACCACTGACCCCACAGAAATTAAGAGTATCATAAGAGGATACTCTGAAAAACTATGCCAACAAGATGGATAATTTAGAGGAAATGGACAAATTCCTAAAATTATATAAGCAGCCTATATTGATGAAAGAAGAAATTGATGAACTCAACAGACCAATCACAAGTAACAAGATAGAATTAGTAATCAGAAACCCCCAACTAAGAAGAGTCAAGCACCAGATGGCTTCATAAGTGAGTTCTACCAAACAGTCCAGAACGAACTAATACCAATCCTGCTTAAACTCTTCCAGAAAACAGAAGTGGAGGGAATATTGCCTAACTCATTCTATGATGCCAACATCACCCTAATATGAAAGCCAAACAAAGACACCACAGGAAAGGAAAACTATAGACCAATCTCTCTAATGAATGTAGATGCTGAAATCCTCAACAAAATACTTGTTAATAGTATTCAACAACACATCAAATGAACTATACACCATGACCAAGTGGGTTTCATCCCTGCTATGCAAGGATGATTCAACATAAGAAAATCAATCAATGTAATATAACACATAAACAGAAGGAAAGAAAAAAAAATCACATGATCATCTCTATAGGTGCAGAAAAAGCATTCAACAAAATACAGCACACTTTCCTGACAAAAACACTTCAAAAGATAGGAATAGAAGGAGAATTCCTCAATTGATAAAGGGTATATATGAAAAACCCACAGCTAACATCATATTCAATGGTGAAATCCTAAACCCTTTCCCTCTAAGATCTGGAACCAGACAAGGATGACCACTTTCAACACTCTTATTTAACATTGTTTCAGAAGTACTTGCTGGAGCACTGAGGCAAGAAAAAGACATAAAAGGCATCCAAATTGGAAAGGAAGATGTAAAAATTTCACTATTTGCAGATAATATGGTCCTATACATAGAAAACCCTAAAAAATCTACACAAAGCTTCTAGAGCTTATAAATGAGTTCAGTAAAGTGGCAGGTTATAAGATAAGTGTGAAAAATTCAGTAGCATTTCTGTACACCAATAATGAGCAAACTGAGGAGGAAATCAAGAAAAAAATCCCATTTACAATAGCAACTAAAAGAATCAAATCCATAGGAATAAATTTAACTAAAGATGTAAACGACTTGTATGCAGAAAATTACACAACACTGTTAGAGGAAATCAAAGAAGACCTAAATATAATGGAAGAATATTACCTGTTCATGGATAGAAAGACTAAGCATCATTAAGATGTCTATCCTACCCAAACAGGTTTACAGATTTAACAATCCCCCAAAAAATTACCACAGCATTTTTTAATGAATTGGAAAAGCTAACTATGAAATTTATTTGGAAGGGCAAGGGGCCTCCAAGTAGCCAAAGACTTACTGAAAAATAAAAATAAAATTGGAGGAATCACACTACCTGACTTTAAAACATACTACAAACTTACAGTGGTCAAAAACTGCATGGTATTAGCACAAGGATAGACATACTAACCAATGGAACAGAATTGAGAATTCTGATATAGATCCCCACTTGTACAGTCAATTGATATTTGACAAGGCCACCAAGCCCACTCAACTGGGAGAGAATGGCCTCTTCAACAAATGGTGCTTCGAGAACTGGATATCCATATCCAAAAAATGAGAGGGGAATATCACCTCACACCTTATACAAAGATTAACTCAAGATGGATCAAAGATATAAACATAAGAGCCAAGACCATAAAGATCTTGGAAGATAATTTAAGGAAGCATCTACAGGATCTTGTATTAGGAAATGGTTTCATGAACTTTATACCCAAAGCACAAGGAACGAAAGAAAAAATAGATAAGCGGTACCACCTCAAAATTAAAAACTTTTGCACCTCAAAGAAGTTTGTCAAGAAAGAGAAAAGGCAGCCTACTCAATGGAAGAAAATATTTGGTAACCATATATCTGATAGGGGCCTAATATCCAGCATATATAAAGAAATCCTACACCTTGAAAATAAAAAGACAAACAACCCATTTAAAAAATGGGCAAGTGATTTGAATAGTTACTTCTCCAAAAAAAGAAATACAAATGGCAAAAAAGCAAATGAAAAGATGTTCAACATCACTAGCTTTAGGGAAATGCAAATCAAAACCACAATGAGATATCATCTTACACCCATTAGACTGGCAGCTAAGCAGAGGACTACAAGTGTCGAAGAGAGTGTGGAGGAATGGGAACCCTTATCCACTGCTGGTGGAAATGTAGAATGGTGCAGCCATTGTGGAGGACAGTTTGGTGGTTCCTCAGAAAGCTAACTATAGAACTGCCATATGATCCAGCAATCCCACTGCTGGGTATATACTTAGAATAAGTGAAAGCAGTTACACGAACAGATATATGCACAACAATGTTCATAGCAGCATTATTCACTATTGCCAAAAGTTGGAAACAACCCATATGTCCATCAACAGATGAATGGATAAACAAATTGTGGTACATACATACAGTGGAATATTTCTCAGCTGTAAGAAGGAATGTAGTATTAATGCATAGGATAACATGGATGAATCTTGAAGACCTTATGTTGAGTGAAGAAAGCCAGGCACTGAAGGACAAATATTATATGACCTCACTGATATAAATTAAGCAAATTGAGCAGACTCACAGAGCTAGAGTCCAGAAAATAGGTTTACAGGAGACAGAAAGGGAAAAGAAGGTTGTGAGTCTATGCCCATATGGACAAAATCTATGATAAGGTGGTAGGGTGTAGTTGTGCAGTAGATAGGCATAACAGTTGTGCAGTGATGCTATATGGCTGGGTGGTGCTGGTCTGGGGGCGGGGGACTTTCCAGGGAACTGGTCTGGGGTGGGGGGGAGGACTTTCCAGGAACTGGGGGTCGGGTTAGGGAGCAGGTGAACTATGGGGATTTGCGGGTATGTGGTTGAAACCACAATGCTGGAAATTTTCTTTTTTTTTTCCAATTTATACAAGAATTTTACGCAAAAGACTGAGTGGAGGAATAGGTGTTTGACTACACCCTAGATGTTAGGCCCTCACCCTTGCTATAGACCTCTTGAAAGTTCTCCCATCCCACAGCTTTATAACCAGGCCCAATGCGTAAACACTTGGGCACCTACACTCTCACAGTAGAGAAGGATTACTGGTTTAAGGTGTTGGATATGGAGAGCATGTGGGACAGGATGCACCTGGGGCAAGCTTCTAGGGAATGTGTAATGTTCATCTTGTCATAGTATGTTGTACCAGTGGATGGAGACTCACATAATGAGCAGGAAGGTGTTGGTCTCCCATCCTGGGGTGTCCTGCTATGAACTCAAACAGAGGGGCAGGAGTCTCTTGAGATCATAGGTGGTGCCTAATAGGGGAAGACAGACTAGTATGTCAAGCCTTCAATGTTGTTCCAAGTAACTATGAATCTTGTTCTTCAAGGAGTGAAGTTTTGTGGTTGCCATGGGTTCCGGGGGTGGGGGGGCGGTGGTGGAGGCATAGAATAGATGGGACATGGGGCATTTTTGGGGCAATAGAAGTGTTCTACATGATCTTGCAATGATGGGTAAAGACCCTGTTAAATTTCATCAAAATCTATGAAAGTGTATGGTCCAAAATGTAAACCATAATGTAAGTCAATGACCATGTCTAGTAGTAATACTTCAATATTTGTACATCAGTTGTAACAAATATTACAACTATCCACATGTAAAATGTTATTAGTAGGGGAACAGGGAAAATAGGGATGATGTTGGGTATATGGAAATCACCTCTATTCTGTATTTGACTTTTCTGTAAACTAAAGCTTCTTTGAAGACAAAATGAAAGCAATAAGTCATTGGGGAATAAACGGAAGACAATGTCACTGTACATACAAGGCAACAGATCTTACTGTGATGAAAGACATATTGTCAAAAAATTTTTTTCATTTTGTGTATTTATATTTTTTATTTCAAACTTTAAAATTTTTTTTGTATTTTACTTGTTATTTTTAAAACTATCATTATTATATCATTTTCCTATTAATTGTATTTGGTTATTTTGTTGGCTTCAATTTTGAAGAAATTTTGGATCACAGAAAGATTACAACTGTGGCAGGGGAGGATCATTGGTGCGGGGTGTCAGAGATGGGGGATGCATGGGAAGATGTTCACCTTGGACATACTTATAAGGCATATGAATGTGTTCAAGTGTTCATGGGACATTTTCACAGTGGGTGAAGTTTCAATAATAACCAAAAGAATATCTAATTCCCATCCTGGGGAGCTCTGCCACATTCTTTAATGGGACAGCAAGAATCCCCTGAGTACAGGGGCAGTGACTAGAGAAGGAAGATGGACCATTGACGGGCCCTTGATATTGATGACTGTACTTATGAACCTTTAATTTTGAAATTGAAATTTAGCCTAGTATTATAGGGTGCCTAAGAGTTACCTCCTGAAAACCTCCTTGCTGTTCAAATGTGGCCTCTCTCTAAGCCAAACTCAGCATATAAATGCATTACCTTTCCTCCAGCATGGGCCATGACTCCTGGGGATGAGCCTCCCTGGCCCCGAGGGATTACTACCAAGCAACAACTAGCAATGCAACTGGAAAAAGACTTTGACTGAAAGGGGGAAAAGGTAAAGAAAAATGAATTTATATGGCTAAGAGACTTCAAAGTGAGTTGGGAAGTCATTCCAGAGGTTATGCTTATGCATGTCTCAGTAGGATAACATTGACTGCCAAAGTAAATATTGCCTCACATAGTGAGGCTTCTGAGGGCTCTGGAGATGTCCAGACACTATAGGCAGGGCAGACAGCTCAGGAGTTTGGTACCCTGCCAGTGGGCCCTACTTTGGAATTTATGCTCCTGGGTGTGACAGAGTTGGACTCAGTCATGATTTCCCTACACATGGCTCTTCTCTGCCCCTTCTCTTTGAACCTATAGTTAGTACTAGAGTTGATAAGTTTATGTCCAAGAGACTTAAATCTTTGGGCTTTCCATGTGTTAGTCAGGCCCTAAATCTCAACAGAGTTGCAACACCTACTCTCCAGTTCGTTGGGCTTACCCAGGACAACTAACAAGGAAATGATGATGGACAGCTACCATCCCAAGGAACAGAGAGAGTCTACAACTGCAAGCAAGATAGTCCCATCCATCTGCCCCACAGAATCTAAGCCCCCTCTCAATTAGAAGCAGAGTGGGCATCACCATCCCAGAATCCTCTGGATTGGGAAATGAGTGATGGACTAGAGTAGACTTACTGTTATTCTACTAGAAACTTATTGTGATTCTAGCAATGGAAGAACTTTTATCATTGATGTGGAGGCAGTGGCCACTGGAGGTTCTGAGGGGAGGGAGAGTGAAATAGCTGTAATTTGGAGACATTTTTGGGACTTGGGAATTGTCCTGAATGACATTGCAATGACAGATACAGGCCATTATATATCTTGCCATAGATTACAAAATTGTGCGGGAGAGAGTGTAAACTACAAGGTAAACTGTAATCCACACTTAGTGGCAATACTCCTATATGTGCTCATCAATTTTAACAAATATACAACATTAAATGAAGGATGTTGTTAGTGTGGGAAAATGTGGGAGGGCTAGGGAACGGGGAATATGGGAGTCCCCTCTATTTGTTATGTAGCATTTATGTAATCTAAATATCTTCAAAAATAAAAAATAAGTGTATTAAAAAATAAAAATAAAAGTATAATAAAAATATTCATTAGTTATCTGAAAAGTGTTTAATATCCTGTTTCATCACTATATAAAATAAATGTCATAAAGTGACACCATGAACCAAGGGCACTTGGTTTTGGGAGCATTGTTGAGTAGTTGGTGAGCTATTTTAAATGCACACATTCCCTTCAGTGATATGGAGCTTGGGTCTATCTGTGAGGATTTCATATTTTTTATCTTTTAGAATTCCTTATTTGTTATTTTTGTTGTGGCCACTGCTCCCTGTTATGTGATCTAGCATACGCATTATAAAAAAAGGCTAACTGTGGAAACTTACGGTATTTGTACGTAGATTAATCTCTATGTCTTAGGGAAAGTAACAAAACTGAAAAATACTTTTTCCTCTTCCTTTTTCTTTGCACAATTTGCAAGGGAGCAAGTGGTCAGCAACAAAGTTGACAGTAGAAAATGAGTTAGTCAACTTATACGAATGAGAATTAGAAGGAAATCCAGGGTTGTTGGGAAAGCTCAGATCAGCTGAATAATTTGATTTTATCATTATTGTTAATAAATGCTTACTATTCATCAAAATAGTCATATAATGAAATCAAGGAGAAAGTTCATAATCTTATAAAAGTTCATATATTAACAACCTAAAGATGCTTATTTTTTTTCTTCTATTGTTATGCATGTAGTAACAAAATCTACCCTGGTTTTTGTTTTTAATTAATAAAAAATTCTCCACTCCCTGCCAGAATATTGCTTTAAATTACCATTTTCCTGAGTAACTTCAGAAGTTGATAGAATTTGAAAATTAAAAATTGAGACTAGATATGATCTTTCCTTGGTAGATTATTTAAAACAGAATATTGAACTTGAAATTTGTTAAGAAAAATTTAATTAGTATTTTTCCTTTATTAACTATAATTATGTATCTCTTCCCCCAGTCCTCCCTTGCTATTTCAAATGGGATTTAATTTGCAAATATTTGATTTTATAAAGGCAAAAATACAACTAATCAAAGCAGAAGTATTTCTTCTCACCAATATTTTTTTTTTCAATGTGATAGGAAAAAAATAACAAAGAAAAAAATAAAAGAACAAATCTAGCTACTCATGGTCCCCCGATCCCAATCTAAATTTCAGCATGAGCCTACTAACAAGTTTTATTCTGAATTAATTTTATAATATCCATTTGAAATACATATTTTCCTTACTCCTTTGTAGAAGTAGGTCAACACTTGATATCATTTTTGGCTGAAATCCTCCTAGATGAAAGCAGATGAGATAGTCGATCTCATAAATAATTAGGAGAAGAAAGTAGTAAAGACAACAATATCCTTGCACAAGTATTCCAACCTTAGGGCTCTGTATTAGAGTATCATTTGGAAAAGTAAGTTTAAACCTTTTTATCAAATATAAAAAGCAGAAGAAAGAATTAAGAAAGGTAATGGTTCATCCAGCTTTCTATCAACTTATCTGCCTATATCTTTAAAACTATCTTCAGACACATGCACATAAACACATACACATTTTTTAGTGAGACAAAATTAGAAAGATGTGGAAAACTGCAGGAAATAATGTACCAGATGGCAGGAGCTATAGAGAAGGCAAGTTCTCTCACCTTCAGTGGTGAAATTATATGTGTCAACAAACCTCCAATACATATGCTCTAAAAAAATTGCAATGCCATATATAGACTTTTAAATATAAAAAATAAAATTTCACTGTAATTAAGATGAGAAATAGTCATTTACTATCTGGATTTGTTCCAAATTTCACAAGGGCAAATTCCTCAGTTGCCATTTGCTTTTCCCATTATAGATTCTGGCACCAGGGCAAGATATTAGGATTTTAATGCCTTAATATATTCTATGAAATATACTAGTGTACTTTACTATTTTGACCTTTTGGCACATCATATTTTGATTCGGATGGCCATTTCCCTCTTTGCTCTCAAGCTCAGGGAGGTCATAAAAGAGGGAAATGAATGGATTGACTATAGCTAGTCACAATACAGAATATTGAAAAGGTCATTGTATCTCGTTGACTGTGCTGTTATTCATGGACTATACAGAACTATACGGGACCTTAAGCATTGAAGTCTTGTGACAAAGAAATCCAAGAAAAAAATGGACCCAAAGATGACTTCTCAATGTAAAATTGCACCATAATTCAAGAATGAGAAATAGAAGCCTAGCAGAAGAAAAAAAAATGACTTCCACTTCTGCTCTTCTCTCCCTTGATGGTAAAATATATCTATGAACACACACCTCAAAAGGAAGGAGTTATAGAGACAATCTGAAAATGTAGATTGAAACCAAAAGTACTCAAGACTTCAGATTTCTGGAGATATTTCCTAAGAGTTTCTAGGTCATATTTGTTTATTTTCTGGAGAAGAGATTAGATGGCTACACTCTCAGAGAAATACAAGGAAATTTAATGAATTTAAGGATTTAGAATTGAAAACCCGAAAGGTTGTTTTCTGAAATAGAAACTTTGAAATATATTCCTTTCCACTCGTATGTGATATTAAGCTGCTAGAGGAACCCCAAGTCTCTTATTCACAGTTAGAAGGTCACTCCCTATGTGGCTCGTTAAAAATCATGTTTTACAGAGCTGTTTTTGTTGCTGCCCGTATTTTGTTGGTGGATTTAAATAAAATCAACCATAAAAAGTAAAGGGAAAAGGGGGTAAGTTGAGAAAAAAAATAAAGGAAAAACAGGGCAAGTTGAACAGACTTGGAGAGGCAATTCAGCAAAGAAAAAACACAGGTGACCAATGAAAAATTTTGACACAATGTTTCCTCTCACTAGTAATTCCTTAATAATTGTCTGAAATGACAATTATTTCCATTTACAACTAGCAATTATTTAAGAGTGAAAGAAGAAAGAAAATACCCAATGTTTGTGGGAGTGAGGAAATGGTATTCTGATTTTGTTAGGTATTGATAAATCCTGTTTGGAGGTCACTTTTATTCAAATGCATTTGAAATGTACTTAACTTTAATTCAGCAATCCATCTTGTGGATTTTATCGTAAGGAGTAAAGAGATGTGTACAATGACACCTATAAGAATATAAATCACAATAATATTAATTATAGTGAAAAACTGATAATGAAAGATTAGATAAATTGCAATCTCTTCACATTATTTAACTTTTAGGAAAATTGAAGCATTTTGGAATATGTTCATGATATGTTATAAATGGAAAAAATACATAAAGAGTTAATAATATGCTAAGTATGATTCCAATGATTTGCTTTAAAGGGGAAAAAATGTGATATTTATCATATACCTAAATCTGTGGGTACAAATTAATTCTGGCTGCACAATTCTGGGAAATATACTCAATCCTCCTTAACAAAACCCTGGGTGGAAACTGCCATTTTTTGCTTTACCATGTAAGCCTTTCCCTACTTCAAACTTAAAATGCTTTTCTTTACCTCAGTTCCTTTGCATTTGCTGTATTCCTGAGTATTCTCCCATTCTCTGATGAACTCACTCCTAAGAACCATGTCAGACATACACTTCCTTTATGACACTTTTCTTGGTCCTCCTGGGCAGAGTTATTTGCTTCTGCCTCTAAGCAGAATTCTTCTTGGCAGATCCAAGTCACATAAACAAATGGTAAGAGAAGTATTTCTCCATTGGACTATGAACGAGTTTTTTCAGAGCTGGTTAGCGATCATCTTATAACCATCTTATTTCATGAGTGCCTATGATGTACCAGCCACTTTGCTGCCTAGGATTACAGAACAATACAGTAATTTGCATATTTTAAGGTGTTCCATAATCAAGATATAATAGAGTCGGATACATCTAAGTAGATCATCTAAAGAGATCATCTAGTTAAATTCCCTCATTTTGTAGATAAGGTAACTGAGTCATTGAAAACTTATGTTGCTTGAAGCAGTGGTTGTCAAATTTTAGCAGGTAGCCAAATACTGGGAGAGCTTGTTAAACGTGGATTTCTGGAGCCTGAGAATTTGCATGTGTAATACCAGTTGAGCTGGCGCTGCTGGTCAGTGACCACACTGTGGTAACACCAGCCTAATGTCATGCCAGTACTCATGCAATGGCAGAGCAACGCTAGGCTCCAAGTCTCCTGACTGTGCCACGCTGCGGTTGCTTTTGATAAGCATTAGTTATTTAGTACAACTACATGAACATATATAAATACTAAAAAGAGCATGAGAACTAGTCCCTGGTTTTTAGAATTGCATTTAAGAAGTAAAAAAATCCAAGGCAAAAATGAGGCTAAGACTATCCTCACCCCTTTGGATCAGGAGAAGCTGACCAGTTTGCTTGCCTGCGGATTAGAGTCAGACCTTCTTCCCCTTCTCTGTCCATGTCCTGCTGCATTAATTCAGCATCTGTTTTTCCTTCTATTTCCCCAAAGCCCTCGTAAAGCTCCCAAGTTTCTGTCTCCTGCCCTGCTGTCTCAGGGTCGCAGAGTGAGGCTTAGGTTTCTGACAGCTCGCCGCCCACCTCCCCCCATCCACAGGATTTAGGAAAGCCATCTATTTACTTCCTCCTACCCGGTGTTGTGGAGAAGCACCGCCATCAGAAGGGAGTATGTTTCTAACGTTTAAAGATAACCAATATTAGTTTCATGTTCTGTGTACATCAGGGCTGAATTATAACATACAGCTATTCCCTGCCAGGCCATAGAGCACAAGCTGGTGTTTGATGGATCCAGGGAATCAAAAAGCAATAATGTCTTAACACTTACATAAGATCACCTTTTGTTTAATAGGAATAAGTAACGCTCAATCATAATAGTGCCAACATGCTGCACACAGAACTGTAGCATCTAATGAGATGGGACCTCCAGACGTGAGGCAGGTACAATACCATGAAGTGTGCAACAGAGAAGCAGGAAAAAAAAATAGGTCTAATCCCATGTACTGCTAAAGAAAACCGATGAAGAAAACACCATATAATTAAACTAATTAAAAAAATTTTTTTTTCTTGAAAAATAGATTGACAATGTTCGGAAATAGGGATAGTTGATATTGATTTTCAAAATAGAATTTCAATGGAGTTGTTCAGAGCTCCTGAAATA
>JAQZBX010018152.1:0-34866 GCA_029593785.1 Cabassous unicinctus | reverse complement strand
TGGTAGGAATGTAGAATGGTGCAGCCACTGTGGAGGACAGTTTGGTGGTTCCTCAGAAAACTGACTATAAAACTGTCATAAAGGCCAGCAATTCCACTGCTGGATATATACCCAGAAGAACTGAAAGCAAAGACACGAACAGATACATGCACACCAATGTTCATAGCAGCATTAATCACTATTGCCAAAACTTGGAATCAACCCAAATGCCCTTCCACAGATGAATGTATCAACAAAGTGTGGTATGTACATACAATGGAATATTACTCAGCTATAAGAAGGAATACAGTATTAACACACGGATAACATGGATGAATCATGAGGACTTTATGTTGAGTGAAGCAAGCCAGGCACTGAAGGACAAATATTACATGACCTCACTGAAATGAATTAAGCAAATTGAGCAGACTCACAGAGCTAGAGTCTGGGAGATAGTTTTATAGGAAATAGGGAGAAGAAGGCTGTAAGCCAACACCCATATGGGCAAAATCTATGATAAGGGGGAAGTGTATAGTTGTACAGTGGAGAAGCATGACAGTGGTGTAATACTTTTAGGTTATGCAGTGCTGATTTTTCAGGGGGGTTGGGTGGGTAGGGTGGGTTGGACTGTCCATGGAACTGGGGATGAGTTGGGGGAGGGAGCAGGTGAGCACTGGAGATTGGCAGATACATGGCTGAAGCTATAATGTTGGGAATGCTCTTTTGGCAATATAGCAAGTGAGGGTTTCTGGTTTGGGGTGTTGGATGTGGGGGGCATTCGGGACAGGGTGCACATGGGCCAGGATTCTAGGGAGTGTATAACTGTTCATCTTGCCATAGTGTGTTATATCAGTGAGTGGAGACCCATATAATGAGCTGCAAGGTGGTGGATTTCCATCCTGGGGAGGCCCACTATGTTCTCAAATAGAGGGGCCGGAGTCTTTCGAGAACCTAATAGGGGAGGGCAGACCAGTGTGTAAAGCCCTCAGTGTTGTTGCAAGTAACTATAAATTTTTTCCTTCAAGGAGTGAAGCCTGGTGATTGCCATGTGTCCCAATGGCAGGGGGAGGGAGGAATAGAACAGATGGAACAAGGGGCATTTTGGGGGAGATGGAAGTGTTCTACATGATCTTGCTAGGATGGATACAGGCCATGCTGAATTGCATTAAAGTTTATAAACAGTGTATAGTCCAAAATATAAACCATAATGTAAACCATTTTTGTACATCAGTTGTAACAAACGTACTATCCACATATAAAATGTTATTAATCGGGGAAGGGGGGAAAGGGGGAGGATGCTGGGTATATGGGAGTCCCCTGTATTCTGTACATGACTTTTCTGTAACCTAAAACTTCTTTATAAATAAATAAAAATTGAAAGAAAAAAAAAAGTAAGACACTCGGGGAATAAATGGAAGACAATATCACTATATATATAGGACAACAGATCTTACAGTGATGAAAATGTCAAAAAAAGATTTTAATATTTTAAATTATTTTTATTATCCTAAATTTTATTTTTCAAATTTTTAAGTATTTTATTTCTTATTTTTAAAACTATCATTTTTATTTCATTTTCTTATTATTCATAGTAGGCTATTTTATTGGCTTCATTTTTGAAGAAGTTTTGAATCACAGAAGGGCTACAACTGTAGCAGGGGAGGATCATTGGTGTAGGTTGTCAGTGATGGGGGATACATGGGAGGAAGCTCACCTGGGCATACATATAAGGCATATAAATGTGTTCAAATGTTCATGAGGCATTGTCACAGTGGGTGAAGATTCACATAATAACTGACAGAATATCAAATTCCCATCCTGGGGAGCTTTGCCACATTCTCTAATAGATCAGCAAGAATCCCCTGAGTACAAGGACAATGACTAGTGAAGGAAGATGGTCCATTGACAGGTCCTTGATATTGATGACTGTGAGTGTGAACCATTACTCTTGAAATTGAAACTTAGTCTAGTGTTACGGGATGCCTAAAAGTTGCCTCCTGAGAGCTTCCTTGTTGCTCATATGTGGCCACTCTCTAAGCCGAACTCAGCATATAAATACATTACCTTCCCCCCAGCATGGGATATGACTCCTGGGGATGAGCCTCCCTGGCACCAAGGGATTACTACCAAGCACTAACTAGCAATGCAACTGGAAAAAGACCTTGACCAAAAAGCGGGAAAAGATAAAAGCAAATGAGTTTATATGGCTAAGAGACTTCAAAGTGAGTTGGGAGGTCATTCCAGAGGAAACACTTACACATGTCTCAGCAGGATTTCTTTGACTGCCAAATAGATACTACCACAAATTACAGGGCTCCTGAGGGTCTGGAGACATCCAGACACTAAAGTCAGGGCAAATAGCTCAGGAGTTTGGTGCCTTGTCAGTGGGCCCTGACAATTTATGCTACCCAGAGTGACAGAATTGGACTCAGTTGTGATTTCCCTATACATGGCTCTTCTGTCCTTCTAATTTGAACCTTTAATTAGTACTAGAGTTGGTAGATGTATGTCCAAGAGACTTAAATCTTTGGGCTGTCCATGTGCCAGCCCTGAATCTCAACGGATTTGCAACACCTACTCTCCAGTTCATTGGTCTCACCCAGGACAACTAACATGGAGATGATGACGGACAACTAATATACCAAGGAACCAAGAGAGTCTACAACTGCAAGCAAGAGAATCCCATCCATCAGCCCCATGGGATCACAGCCCCCTCTCATTTAGAGGTGGAGTGGACATCACCATCCCAGAATCTCAAGATTGGGGAATGAATGATGGGCTAAAGTAGACTTACTGGTATTCTCCTATAGACTTATTGTGATTCCAGTAATGGAAGACATTATATCATTGATGTGGAGGCAGTGGCCACTGAAGGTTCTGAGGGCAGAGAGAGGGAAAAACAGGTGTAATATGGGGGCATTTTTGGGACTTGGGAATTGTCCTGAATGACATTGCAATGACAGATACAGGCCATTATAAATCTTGCCATAAACTACACAATTAGGTTGGAGAGAGTGTAAACTACAATCTAAACTTTAATTCACTAAGCATTCATCAATTGCAGTGAGTGTACCTCACTAATGAAGGATGTTGTCAATGTGGGAAAATGTGGGAGGTGTGGGGAGCAGGGGCATATGGGAATCCCTTATATTTTATATGTGATATTTTTATAATCTAAGTATCTTTAAATAAGTAAGTAAGTAAATATGTAAGAGAGGCTTTTCCCAAGCCTTTACAGCCTCCCTCTCAAAGGTCCTTGGAAGCAGGTCTGCAACCCATTACTGTATGCAGGGTCCAGATTTGAGCAACTAAAAAGGGCAATCCTAAAGACCCAGAACAGGTTGAACCAAGAATCAAAAAATGGCAATAAAACATCTCCCACCACTAAATCCCTACAAAAGAGAGAGAAATTGAGCAACAGCATTAACTCACCATCATAATCAGATGCCTAGACATCAGCAAAAAATTACAAGCCATACTATGAAAATGGAAGAAATGGCCCAACCAAAGGATTATGTCAAAGACCCAGAAGAGACACAGAATTTGAGACAACTGATCAATGAGATTCATACAAATTTACAAAGTCAAATTAATGACTTGAAAGATAACATGACTAAAGAGATAAAGGACATCCAGAACACACTGACCAAGCACAATGAAGAATTTGAAAATCTGAATAGAAAAGTAACAGCTCATTGGAATGAAAGACATGATAGGTGATATAAAAAGCACATTAGAGGCATACAACAGCAGATCCAAAATGATAGAAGAAACAATAAGAAGAAAGAAGACAGAACAGTTGAAATTGAAGAGAGAAAAGAACAGAGAGAAAAGAATGGGGAAAAAATGAACAGGAGCTCAGAGAATTGAATGATAACGTGAAACAGAACAACATACGTGTCATGGGAGTTCCAGAGGGAGAAGAGCAGTTCCACAGTGCAGAAGGAGTATTTGAGGAAATAATGGATGAAAATTTCCCAACACTCATGAAAGAAATGAACTTACATGTCCAAGAAGCACAGCATACCCCAGTCAGAATCAATCTGACTAGAACTACAACAAGACACATACTACTCAAAATATCAAACATCAAGATAAAGAGAAAATTCTGAGAGCAGCAAAGTAGAAACAAACCATCACATACAAGGAAAGCCCAGTAAGACACAGTGTGGATTTCATATCAGAAACCATGTAGGCAAGAAGGCAGTGATATGATATATTTAAGGTACTGAAAGAGAAAAACTGCCAGCAAAATTGTCCTTCCAATATGAAGGTGAGTTTAAAATATTCATAAACAAACAGAAACAAGGAGAGTTCATAAAAAAGAATCCATCTTTGTGGTAAATATTAAAGGGAGCCTTACAGAAAGAAAAAGACAGAGAGAGAGGCTTGGGGGTGAGTGTACAAGGCAAGAATAGCAGAAAGGATAACCAAAAGAGTAAAAAGATAGATGACCATAAGGTAAGACATGAAAACCAGAAAGATTAAACAGTGGAAGTAAATAATGTGTTTATAATAATATCATTGAATGTGAATGGCTTAAACTCCCCAATCAAAACATATAGGCTGACAGAATGGATAAAAAACATGAGCCATCTATATGCTGCCTACAAGAGACTCACTCAGGGATACAAACTGGCTGAAAGTGAAAGGTTGGGAAAAAAATACTCCACACAAATTGTAATAAAAAAAGAGTAGGGGTAGCTATATTAATATTGGACAAACAGACTTAAAATGAAAAAAAGTTATAAGAAATACAGAAGGCCATTATATATTATAAAAGGGACATCCACTGGGAAGAAATAATAGTCATAAATGTAAATGCACCTAACCAGGGTGCCCCAAAATACATGAGGCAAACTGGCAAAACAGAAAGGAGAAATAGACATCTCTACAATAATACTTGGAGACTACAACACATCACTCACATCATTAGAAAGGATAACTAGACAGAGATCAACAAGGAAACAGAGAACTTGAGCACGATGATAAATTAGCTAGATCTAACAGACATATACAGAACATTGCATCCCAAATCAGCAGGTTATACATTCTTCTCAAGTGCTTATGAATCTTTCTCCAGGACAGACCACATGTTAGGTCACAAGGCACGTTTCAATAAATATAAAAAGATTGAAATTTTACAAAGCACCTTCTCACATCAAAATGGAATGAAACTGGAAATCAATAATAGATGGGAAGGGGAAAATTCACAATTTGTGGAGGCTGAACAATACACTCCTAAACAGTCAGTGCATCAAAGAAGAAATTGTAGTGAAATTAGTAAATATATGGAGAAGAATGAAAATGAGAACACAACATATCAAACTGATGTTATACAGTGAAGGCAGTGCTGAGAGGGAAATTTATAGCCCTAAACACCTATATTAAAAAAGAAGACAGAGCTAAAGTCAAAGATCTAAATGAACAACTGGAGAAACTAGAAAAAGAACAGCAAGCCATTCTCAAAGCAAGCAGAAGGAAATACTTAATAAAGATTAGAGCAGAAATAAATAAAGTTGAGAACAAACAAACAAACAAACAAAAAACAATAGAGAAAATCTACAAAACCAAAAACTGGTTCTTTGAGAAAAATCAATAAAATTGACAAACCCTTAGCTGGACTAACAAAGAAAGAAAGAGAGAAGATGCAAATAAATAAAATCAGAAATGAAAGGGGGAAAGTTACAACTGACCCCGCAGAAATAAAAAGGATCATAAGAGAATATTATAAGACACTAGACTGTAATCACTTTGGATAGATTGTATGGTATGTGGCTATATCTAAATAAAACTATTTTTAAATAGATAAATAAGCAAGAATATCTAGAAATAGCAGCTATGTACAGCAAGGGAAACAGAGAGATTGAGAGGTGATGAATTTTTTGTTTGTTTGTCTGGTTTTTGTTTATTATTATTATTAAAATAATGAGAATGCTCTAACAATGATTGAAGTGATGAATGCACAACTATGTGATTATGCCAAATACCATTGATTGCACACTTTGGATGGTGTATTAGTCAGGCAAAGGGGTGCTAATGCGAAATACCAGAGATTGATTGGTCTTTATAAAGGGTATTTATGTGGGGTAGAATTCCACAGTTACCAGGCCATAAAGCATAAGTTTCTTCTCTCACCAAAGTCCATTGCCACGTGTTGGAGCAAGACAGCTGCTGACATTTGCCAGGGTTCAGACTTCTTGGGTTCCTCTCTTCCCGGGGCTGCGTTTCTCTCTGGGCTTAGCTCCTCTGTTTCCTCCACAAGGTCAGCTGTAGGCTATCAGACGAACAGCTTGCTTCTCTTCTCCCGGGGCCTTCTCTCCAACATCAAAACTCCAACATCAAAACTGCTACTCAAAACTGCTGCAACTCTGTTCTTTGTGATGCCTTTTATATTTTATTCCCCACCCACCAAGGGGTGAGGCTCAACACCCTACTGACATTGCCCAGTCAATGCCCTAATCATAACTTAATCATGCCCAGATGAACAGATCAGTTTACAAGCATAATCCAATATATATTTTTGGAATTCATAATTACATCAAATTGCCCAATGGCTACAGATGGATTGTATGCTTTACTAATATGTATCAATAAAATTTGTTTTAAAAAACATTTATAGTAGCAATGAAAATATGTCATCTTTGAAACAAATATGATATGCCAAAATCTTTATGTCAAAACGTATAAATCTTTATTGAGGGTCATAGAAAAAAGCTTGAGTATGTGAAGAATATATTATGACTGTGGATTGGAATCCTTGGTTTTATGTAGACGAAAATTTTTTCCCAAAGAATCTACAAGACAATTTTGAAGAAGGAGAAAATTGTCCAAGGAAGCATGAACAAACAGATATCAGGGTTTATGGTAAGGCCGTAGTAATTCAGCATATATTAATTTCAAGACATATGCAAATATACCAGTGGAACAGAACCTGGAAGCATATCCACCCATGAATTGGAAATCTATACATGGAAGAAATATCATTACAAATCAGTAGAGATCCAATGGACAATTCTGTAAATCAGATAATTGATTACCCATTTGTGAGAAAAATACATATTTCCACCTTAAATTTTATGTAAAATAATACCCAGGAAAACAAAACTGTAAATCATATGAAAAATAATACGGGAGAATATATTTCTATTTTCTTATCTTAGGAAGTTTTGAAATTGTGAGGTCATAAATAAAACCATCTACGTGAAACACAAAATTCAGTACCATAACTGAGAGGATATATTTGTAATGAATATAACAGGCAAGGCAATACCCAAAATATACAAAAAGCAATTAGATACCATTAAGAAAAAGTCAAACAATGAAATAGAAAATATAAGTATAACATAAAAACAATTCACATAAAAGAAGATCCAAATAACCTGTAAACATGTGTAAAGAGATGAACACATGTTTAGTTTCATTATTATCCAGGGAAATGAAAATTTAAACAAAAATGAGATTTACTAAACACATAACAGACTGATATATATATATATAGTATATACGGGAAGGTCAAATGGTTAAATAAATTGACTTCATTGCTTTCAAAAGCCATTTTCTTAAATTTTCCTTTTAAAATAATTTTATTATGGAAATTAGCAAATACACAAAAGTAGAGAGAATAGCATGATTAATCCCCACATACACATTTCCCAAAGCAACCATTACCAACATTTTGCCAGATCTTATCATCTACTCCTCCTCACTCCCCAACTCCCTCTGGTTTTCCTTTATGTGTTTGCTAGAATGTTTTAAAGAAAAAAAAACACCTTTTGTTATTTTATGCTTCTCTATGCATCCCTTGCTGAAACTGACATTCTTAAAGCATATCTATGACTTCATCACCCACTTTAAAATGAAGTGATTTCTTTTTCTCTAATAATGAGAAAAGGTTATGATTTCAAAAGCCACAAATTTACTTAAGTTTAGGTATAAAACTATTAGACAACACAGAATCTAGATTTTGGTGTAAAAGATATAATCCCCAAGCATTATGAGCCATTGTTGAGTTTTAATCCACTCATTGGCCAGAAGCTACCGGTTTGGAAGCCAGACATCACTGCTGAGGCATATGCTAGCAAATAACGGTAATGACTAAGCATTCACCCAAATACCCAGTTTCAATCGCATACCTGTTTTTTCAACAGTTGTATTTATATTGGTTTGGGTAAAAGGTCTAAATCAACTGGTTGTATGACCTATTGGACCTCAGACAGCTTGGGTAGATATGGGAACACTATCTTAAATTTTTATGTAATTGAGACTGGACTCACCAAACAGTAAAAGAAATAGCAAATATTCACCATTCAAAGTTATTCTAATGAATTAGTTTTGGAGAGACACATAATCCAGCCTGGAATTTGATTTATAAAAACTAGAGAATTACAGAAATGTTGAGAATGCTGAGCTCTAAATAAGCTGAACAAAACAATTGAGCACATGTCTTAACCAGATGCCTACCTTGTTTATTTTTATGAACAGCTATTCTGCTGCCCAGTTTTTATGTACAGTTTTAGTTTACATATGTGCACGAAAGAGAAAAAGAAATGAGAAAAGATTCAACATCAACTATATTTAGCATTCCCTTAGGGCGTAACATATTCAACAGTTCAATCACAAATTTTTCCAGAGAAAACTGGTTGAAATAATTGTAGCCAGTAAGAGTGTCATTTTGTTTGGAGAGCTAATATGAGATTTGATAAAGTCCATAAAGATATTATCCCTAATTCCTGAAAAAAAATCCTCAACAAAAGGGAAAATAAGCCAAAAACAAAATCTTTACCACCAATAACAAAAACACGAATCAAAATGAAGGGAAAAATATCTCATTTAAAATTAAATATCCACAATGTCTAGTGTGTAAATCCAAGCTGAGTTTGAATACACTTATATGAGATCCAGTCTTATAGGCTAGTACAACCAGACAAATTTTCTTGGCATGGTCTGTCTTCCTAAACCATAAAATTCACAAGTTAAATCAATCATGAAATGATTTAACGCCACCTGTATTGATTACTAATATGGTCAAGGACACCTTTACTGACTCTGCTGCACCATAAGCCATGTGGTCAGAAGCAGACAGTCTTTGCAAAAAGTGAGTTTCCAAGGGTGGCTGTCTTTGCTGACAAGCAGATGTTAAAACCATGCTGACTTGAAAATGACAAATGACCATGCCAAGTATACCTCAGACTTTACTGTGCTCTTGGCACCATTAAAAGATCTCCTGATGGATGATTCTCACATTCTGTTAGACCCTCATCAAAGTTCTTTCTTTTCAGAAACGAAGCAGCTAATTGTACTTTTATGTCTTAGTAGAAATAGGTTTGATAAATCGGATGAACACAGCCACACGAAGACTTGACCCTGTGTCATGGAATATGGTTATGATTTTTTAAAACCTTGTCAGTGCAGGATAACACACCAAGGGTAAGTGTAGCTATTGTAAATACACAGTTTGTTGAATTTTACAAACTAAACACACCCTTTTTATCAACACAGAAAAAGAAACAGAAAAGTACCATCTCCCCAAAAAGCCTCCTCTTGCTCCCTTCCAGCCACTGCCTACCCAGCCCCATGCTCCACAGCATCGGTTAGTTTTTGCTGTGTCTGTACAGTCTATAAATGCGCTCATCCAGTTTGGGCTCTTGTGTGTGACTTCTTTCCCTTAGCATTATTACCCCTGCTCTTTCTGTGCCCTTTGTTCATGTGCATTTGAATAGATGTTTTATTTTCCTTCTGAAATACATCAGATACTTTCCAGGTCCAGATCATGCAGTCTCCAAAGTGAAATATTATCACAGTACATAGGCCTCAAAAATATTACTTTTGAGAAAACTGTTGGCAAGTAAATTCACTAGAATGATTCCAATTTCTTGGATCAAACAAAGGTCACGAAAATAAAGATCCAACTGAGTAGGAAGGCTATTGGTAATTATCCTGAAAGCTGTCTACTAAATCCAATATATATATATACTTAAAAACATTGACTACACAGTATAAATAAATAAATAATAATAATGGGTAATTTTAAAGGGTAAATATACAGATCATTGAGATCCAAATTGAAACATTTTTTACTTGGAAACTATTATGAAACACTGGAAGTACTTATTAATTTACACACAAACACATTTATACACTCATGCTATTTAGAAAGTGAATAAATCAATATTTGAATATCAAGGGAGTTTCCAATTTAATGTAATCAGGGTGAGAACCTCTGATCTATTTCCAAAAATATATTGTGAGAACAAAAGTTATTATTCAATTCAGCACCTAGTGATTAAATAGAAAGGAGAAAAGAAAAATTAATTCAGAAAGTTCACTTCCAAATAAGTATAAACAGGTTAATTTTGTGTTTCTTTCAGCAACCTTGCTTCAGTTCTTCCCATTTAGAGTTACTGTCAAGTAAGTGATAAGATTTCATTTAGTACAGGAAATAAGTAATTTGTCAAATTATGTCAGCATACTTTGGACAATATTAATATTCTTCACTCATTCCTTCATTCTTTCAGCATTCATATAATATTTATTGATCAATGAATAAGTCACTGGGTTTGATATCATGTGTGATAAAAGGTGAATACTGCCCTTAGATATTAACTGTTACCTGTGCTTGCTTGCTTGTTTCCTTCCTTCCTTCCTTCCTTCCTTCCTTCCTTCCTTCCTTCCTCCTTTTCATCCTTCCTTTAACTTATTTATTTTCTTCTCTCTTTGTTTCTTCCTGTTCTTCCATCCAAAAAAGTATAGTCCAAATGCCATTATGTGAAGTGGAACAAAGTGGTCAACAATCCAGGGAAGGGGGTGTGGTACATGCTGGGTTTGTTGAAGCCACAGAAAATGAAAGAAGCATTACCTACAGAGAAGATTCTTATGGTAAGCAAATACATTTATGAGATTCCTCACTATTTGAAAAGGGAGTTACAATTATAGAAGCAAGAAATTTGAATAAGCCTTGAGGTGATAGACTAATATTGGAAATATTGTTTTCAATATATGGTTCTCAATATGCCTATAAAGAGATAGAAATAAAATATAAATGTTTCCACTGAGAAGAAATTCAAAGGAGGAAAGACAAATCAGATGAGGGGCTTAGAGGGGTGTTGAGAAAAGGGTAGGATTCCAGCCAAGCCCCACTTTGGCTAACATACCTACTCATCCTTAAGCTCTTGTCTTAGGATCACCTCTTCCAGAAAACTTTCTTGACCACCTGGAGCTGGGTCAGGTGGCCATCTTCTGGGTCACCATAGAAAACTGAGTTGGCCCTTTTGGGAACACTTGCTAGGCTATATTGTGCCAATTGTTCTGTTAGATCATGAGCTCCTGTGGACAAGGACTGTGCCTTGTTTACCTTTGTGTCCCCAGCAGTGTGCCTCTTGCATCTGTAGGATGGATGAACAATGAAAGTGAAAGCGGACATAACGTTGTCCCACAGACATGCCTGCTGTCACCACTTGCCAGAGGTGGCCCCAGATTGGCCAGTGCAACTTCCCAGGGGCCAGAGCAAGCCCAGGCCATGCCATTGAGAGGCATGGTGTCTAGAAGGCAGAAGCCAGCCAATTCCTTCCCAGCCATCCTTGTCTCCGTGATTTGCTGCATTCTCTGAGATGCCTGTAAAGGCTGTTTGTAGCTTTCCTTAAAAAACATATTTTGGTTTCCAAATATATTCTTCATGAAAAGGAACCATGGCTCCATTGAGAAATAGCTCATTAACAGCTAGGGAAGGGAATAACACAGGGAATGGTAGGAAAGCTCTGGGAACTTATTTTTGTACAAAAGAAAGGAGGTACTCAAAAAGCGATAAAATTTGTCAAAGGACTCAAAAACCAGCTTCAAAGAGTTCCCTGTAGCCAAATCTGGCACAATTTCAATATGAAAATAAATAATGATAGTAAGACATTGTAAACCATTGAATAAAACATGAATCAATGAGTCCATAGTGACATAAATAAACAAAGGAATAAATAAATGGAAAGAAGAGAAAGCTTTTCCTTATAGCAGAATGTCAAGTAATGCATGTAGAATATATTTCAATTAAAAAAATCACCATTCAACATCCCCATTGTCATAATTTAGCCAGTAAACAGGAACAGATGCTAAACCTAGTAGGCAAAATGTTGAGAAATGGAATACATACATAGTGTCAAAGTACCTCCCCAGAAAATGCTAATTCATTACAAAGTAACAACACAGCAGAAGAGTCCCTTTATAGTGGCGAAACCTAGCAAATACCACCTTAATCTTGTAGTCTTTGTAAGGGTCAAGGTCACGAAATTCAAAAAATTACTGAAGAACGGTTTCAGATTGAAGGATATCCATGACAACTAAACTGTGATCCTTGATTGGATCTTATTGCTATAAAAAACATTATTAGGAGAATTGGTGAAACTTGAGCAGGTGGGTGGATGTGACAGCAGTAACGTTTCAATGTTAATTTCCTGCCTCGGATGTGGCTATGCAAGAAAACGTCCTTGTTTGTAGAAATTACACTGCAATTTCCTCTCAAACAGTTCAAGAAAAAAGTTACCAGCACTGTATTTGAAACTTTCCTGTAAGTTTGAAGTTATTTCAAAATAAAATAATAGAAACAATCAAATCAGCAAAGTAAAATTTTTGCTTAGAGAGTGGGCTCTCAATCCTGAGCAATATAGTTGTCCAAACATACAGTTACATAAATCCCATTGCTGCAGATTATAAATCAATAGGTCTGGATTGTGATTTGGGTGTTTTTACCTGTGGCAAGGAATTTGCAAAACTGACCATAGTCCACCACTGGCAGGTGGGTAACACCAGCTGAGATACAATGCGAAAAGCGCTTGAGCCAGTCACAATGTTCTACTTACTGGTTTAAAGACCTTGGGCAAATTGCTTCAACACTCTCATCTTTAAAGCCCTCATCTCTAAAATGGGAATAATAATTCCTGCCTCGGAATATTGCTGAACTGCTCACAGGAGATAAAGTAGATAAAAGCATGGCAGAAACGTAAGGCAATATTATAATGGAAGAAATTAATGAGCAAATTTTACTCCTGTAAAAGGATTCCAATAATGTACAATAACTATATCATGTCACTGAAGTGGTTTTCTTGTGCTGGATTTTAGTGCAGCAGCACACTTCAGTGAGCCAGTCCACAATCTTAGATGCTACACCTGAGTGGTTTTAGCTTTGGAACCGATAAATTTAGAAGCTAGCAAGCAAATTACGGAGAGAAACTCACAGCTTCTGCATGTGCGAGAACTAAATGAAATCCCATTAGCAAGTTTAAAAATGGTGACATTTTTTATCTCAGTGGGTCCTCTATTAGGACTTTTTGTGTGATCTCACACTGGGGAAAAAAGAAAAGAAAAAAAATAAATAACCCGTTGAATGATAGAAAAAATCGGGCCTCCCACAATTTTTGGGCAAAATGACTTCCACCTGGTTTCCCTATCAATTAGATGTCTAGAAATTGCTGGTGCACATCCAGGAGGTTGCTGTCCTCATGGCATGGTTTAACAGGGCAGTGCTGCATAGGACTAAATTTATAGGCTCTTAAATCAGGGAGACTTGAGGTCAAATCCCAGTCCCAGGTGGGCAACCTTGGACAGATTTCTTGTCTCCAGATGTCAGCTTTGTAATCTGTAAAATGTTGATAATGAAGTATGAACTTCGTAATGTTAAATGAACAATGTATGTTAGCAATTATTATTTTTTAGCAATGATAATATTCAGTGCAGTTCCTCTTATGTCTTTTCTTTAACAAGTGTTAACACTTAAGATGGAAGGTGGAATCAGAGTCTTAGGAAAATACAGAAAGTACTAATTTGACCTCGGGGAGTTACTAGCTAGATTAATATTTTAAAAATAAATAATTAATAAAGCCACTTCTACTCAAAGTACAGTTTAGATTTGCCAACAATACCTGAAGTGTTTTAAGTGTTAAATATGTATGAAGCACTTTGTTATATCAGGGGAATGTGAAAAGGTTTTTGGAATGTAAAAATACCTTACCCAGAAACCAAATTATGCTCTGTCTTTAAGATCCATCCAACACAGCAGCTATTTTCACTTAATATATTTAGGAGAATTATGTTATATCACTTTCAACATGACGATGATGATGATAACGAAGAAGGAAGAGAAGAAGAAGACACCTATTTGCTTTGGGGATAGTGGACAGTATAAGAACTCTTAAGGGAAAAATTAGTTGAAATATTCTGTAGTCTTATGTCTCATATCAGAAAGCTAAAATTCCGAATGTTCATACCATGGATTAATTCAAACTACCTGCAGTAGCTACTAATCTTCAAATACTTGCTCCTTGGTCTTGTAAATCATTCACTTCCAAGATGAAGAACAAAAATCATTTAGGAAATTTCTGTCTTTTAATAATTCTTTGTTAAAAATTTATGCTATCAATCTTATTCCATCAAAATCTAAAAATTTCAGAAAAAACTATGCTATAATTAGAAAATTGAAATCACCCCTCTTATCATATAAAGCCATTTGGCTTTAAAATACCAAGTTACTGATTTTTGTTGAATTATCGAAAGTTTTTATTTCATTACTATTATTAAAAGTAATAATGATCTTCAATATAAACAATCAGTTCTATAAATTAAACATTGAAGGAGTTTTCAGAACTCAAAATTGCCAGTGTTGCTCAAACCCTAGTATTACTTTGATCTTCATCTCATTGCATCATTCACTAGAGTCCTTAGAGGTTTTGAATCTTCAATGGAATTGTTATTCTTTTTTTTTCTTTTTTGTTTTACTTTTTATGGTTTTATTTCAGACAAATAAAACTGACAAATGAGCTGTCTATTTAATTTTCTTCACTGTGCAGCCAGGCATTGGGATTGGTGACTCTGATGATCAGCTGGGCTGGTCTTTCCACCATGTCTTTGCGGTTCTTAGAAAAAACCATGTAAGCAATCTCAGCACAGTAAGATTTGGTGCACATCAGCAGCACTTCCAACTCCTTGCCATTGTGGATGAGGAACTTTTGGAAGCCACTAGGCAGCACGTGCTTGGTTTTATTATTGCTCCCAGAACCCAACGGGCATCAAGACCTGGCCCTAGAATCTTGTCTGCAACCTGTTGGCAATGTCTCTGGCTCTTGAATTAGGGAGACCTGAGGTCAATTCCCTGTCCCAGGTGGGCAAAGTTGGACAGATTTCTTATCTCCAAGTGTCAGTTTCGTAATCTGTAAAATTTTGATAATGAAGTATGAACTTCATAAGGTTAAATGAACAATGTATGTTAGCAATTATAGTTTCTTATCAATTTCTTATCAGTTATGCTTAACTTTGACATATCGGTCTGACTGGTGCTGGGCAAGCTTCTTAGTCCCCTTTTTGACAAACTTGGGCTTCACGAGGGGTCTGCGGGCAGCCATGATGCTGGGAAGGGGATGGCTGTCACCTCCATAGGCAGCACTGAGGAAGAGGAGGAAACAGATTCTTATTCTTTTAAATACATTGGTGAACAGAACAGTTCAAATACTTTATAACTACATACATGAAAATGCAAAACATTCCTACTTTTCATTTTCTCATTATTTAGAAAGATCCTACATTTTCTAATCTCCCTCACTTTGTTTCTATGACAAAATGACAGGTACAGAAGTGTCTGCAGGAAGAAAACATGCTGATTACAGAAGGGTTCCATGCTATCATTTTAGATAAAAAAAAGAAACACATGTGATTAGCTTTCTTTTGTTCCTTTATAATAGCCTGTTGATTTTCTTAAATATCAAAGGAATTTAGAGAAAAGAAAAACAAATCCGAACAATGAATTCCTAAGGATACAATCAATGTATTACTTGGCAAAGATGTAATTTTTTATGCTAAAAACCATGGTTTGGAGAAATATTGGAGAGTTGGGGGAAAAAAAATGACCACCTTGGTTTGATTAATCTTGCTTGTGCAATAATGTTCAGCACTTACCTCAAAGGTTTGCATACACAATTTTGACATTTTGGAATAATTATCATTGTGAAACTTTCACAAGTACACCTAATTTTCATAGGTAATTAGGGTGACCCAGTTATGTCTGTGTATAATGCAGACCCAGGGGAGACTAACAGGTCACTAACAGCAGTCACTCTAACTGATGAGAAAGAGAGAGAGAATCTGGTAGGTGATATTTGTCCTGTGCACTTACAGAGCTATTTCAATATGCATTATTTCATCAATAATATTCGAAGAACATAGAAAATCATTTCCCTAAGTACTATTTTTGGTCTCATATCAGATTTGTTTTCAAATGTGAAGTGTTGAACCTATAATACCATGTCATTAGTCATAAAGTGAATTGAGATTCATTTTTTCAAAATGAAAAATCTTGATTTTCAAAAGCATGCTTAAAGAAATGTTTCTATTTTCCTATCGTTAACAAAACCTTAGCCGATATTCCTCTGGCTATGGATTATAGTTTATTACCAAGGCTTCGCAAATGTTATACCACATCAAACTGTTTAATTGCCCCATCATTGTTCCTCCTTCCTAAGACAGACCTGAACTCAAAGATCCATACCCTCCATTGTCACAAAGTCAACATTCTGGAAGCTGACTGATCTTACTGAAAGACTTGCAAAACCTGATTTCCAGTGCCAACCCACACTATGCAGCTTCTGTCCTTTTTTTTTTTTTATCCCCAACCTTGAATTTGCTGCAGAAAATCAATGTATCAGATACAACCACACCAACAACATGAAATTGCTCAACATAGAAAGGTCACACGTGTTTATTTAAAGCATCCCTCAGGTTAATTAATGGACAAACATTGTCCAAAAATCTAAAATAGAAGTATAAAATAGTTCAAACAATATGAAATAGATTTAAGACCAGATATTTTTTTCCTACCTCATGGCAGTGTGACTTGGAAGACATGGATAATATAATTCACATTTTACTTACAAATAAGTTTTTCATCTCCACTTCTGGGAAATATTAACAAATCAAGCTAAGTTTCTTAAATGGTGTTGTCTGTGCTTCTAGATGTTAAAATTCTAATAGCTCAAAATGAAGCATATACAAAAAAAAAAACATATGCTATTAAATATGCAAAACATTTACATTCACTCTTGAGTCATTATTCAATCAAAGACTGACTTATTATCATACCATAAATGGTAGTTAGATAGAAGCTCTAGTTGCTTGGGGGTGAATGCCACGTGCCTTTTTCCTGGAGTCCCTAATAAGTGACACACTTGTGTCATTACATTTGCGGTGAAGCAGAAGCCTCTGTCAGATTTGATTCTCATGGGCAATCCCCAGTGGTAAACATCTGATTAACTAGCAAAGCCACTGTCGTTAACAGCTGTATCATTGGAAGCTTCGAAGTATTCAGCCTATTTAGTAACTGAATGTATTATCATAATCACCCTGTCTCTGGCTCATATCCAGGAGATATTAACTACTACCAAAATAAATTATTATCAATATGGTTATGTATAAATGAAACAATAATGTATAATTTACATTGAACTACATAGCCTGTATATTCTATTTCCCCACAATAAAGCCTATGTTGGTAATGTATATCTGGCAGTAACTTCAAGAAAATTTTCGGATGATTTCTTCTTATGTTAGGTTGCAATTAGTCTTTTAAATTTCTGTAACAAAACGTTGCAGAAGACTCTATTATTATTAGTTTTATTATTCTAAATAAAGTATATTTTCAGTCTTGTGAGCACAAATATGTTTATTTGAGTGACCTATTAAGGTTCCACCAGGGTATACATTTTAATTACTTGGATCCATTTTAATGATACTATTTTCCAAGTACCTCACATATTTATAAACCATGATTATAAAAAGCAAAGCACTAAAATTGCCACAAAAATTTGATTTTGGTAAAATATCATCAATTTTGTGACTGATGACAATGTAATATAGCTGAGGATAAAAGGAAATTGCCAAGAATAAATATGGTGCCTTCAGTTAAACATAACCTCCTGGTGAAAAACACAAAATAATACTAAATTCTAGTATATGATATTTTACCCATATGAAAGTAAGGAAAAAATTTACCAATATTGTAATTTTATTTTTAAGAAAAGTAATTTTACTCTTGCTTTAGTTTGCTAAAAGGCTGCCAATGCAATATACCAGAAAACGATTTGCTTTTATAAGGGGAAATTTATTAGGGGTAAAATCTTATAGTTCCAAGCCTGTGAAAATGTCCATTTCAAGGTACCATCAGAGATGCTTTCTCACCATAGTCAGCTACTGATGATCCTGGCAACCTGGAGGGTTGGGTGTGAAGAGCATCCTGTCCATTTAATCAGAACACTTTCTCTAGAAAAGCAGACAATAAAAAAACTGTAACATTCATTGACAAGGCAAGATGGCAGCTGATCTCTGCCGAGGTCCCTGCCTTCCCTCAGAGCTCACCATCTCCAGGAGCTCAGCTATGGGTGAAAGGCATATGACTCATCTCTTCAGCCTTGAGCTGCTCTGAGAGCCAAGGCCTCTTGCAGGCTCCATGTCTCAGCTTCAGCTGCTAGCAATCCTTTAGTCCTCTCTCTCACATGGCAGAGTCAAAATGGCAGAGCCCCCTTTTCTGTGTGTCTTCTTTCTCTCTGTGTCTATATTTACATAAGGCTTCACTAAGAGGACAGAGACCTAGCTGGAGTCATGCCTCACTGATGTGGTCCAATAAAAAGTGATTTAATCAAGGTCCCTTAACCAAATCTAATGCAATCAAAGGGTTTCCCACCCATAGGAATGGATTAGTTCAAAAACAATCTTTTTTGGGGGAGGGGGGCGGGAGGCAGCAGTCACCAAATTCTGTCACAACTCCTTTCTTAATCTAATACAATAAATTTAAATATCACTTACTTCTTGCCCAATATCCTTTTTTTTATTCTACTCATTAACCTGTCATAACATTTTCCTTGTCCTCTGGAACAAAATTTTACTTTGGAACTTAATGGAAAGATATTATTGTGCTTCAGTTTACTTTGTTATAAGTAGCAGTGGTTTGGCAGGGGCAATTATAAATAAAAACTTGTACTGAATGATAAAGCCAATTTTCTTCAATGACTTAAAATAAGTTAATGAAACTTTGCAATTGTACATTTACTTCCTAAGTCTCATGGCAGCATGGAATGGAAACTGCAAATGAACATTAAGTAAAAATACTTAGAGATCTTAAAGATTTAAGCAAAATGCAATGAAGATATTTAAAAGAGTAGTACTATTCTGAAATTATAGCTCTGATAATATCTGCTCTCTATGTCCAAAACACATTATCTAAATCCTGACCAGCAAGTACCAGATTGGTATGAAAACATGAAATTAACTCAGTTGAGTATTCTCCACATGGATACAAGCAGATAAAATTATAAAATATATGAACAGTTTGTTTTAGAGGTTTCAAGGGAAATATTTTATATACATGTGTATCATTAAAATAATAGTTTTTAGCAGCTTAATCATCGCTTTTGCATCGGTAAGAATCTTGCAGTTTCCCCAAACTCAGCTTTTCAAGAAGGAATTGCAAATTCAAAATAATAATAATAATAATAAAGTTAACCTTATAATACTAAAGAATGTACTTTAAAAGTAACAAAATGGAGATGTTATAAGTAATTAGTGGAAGCTCTCGTAAGTCAATGAATGTTACAATTATTTTATTGTCTGCTTTTCTAGAGAAAGTGTTCTCCTGATTAAATGTACAGGATGCTCTTCAAAACTGTTCAGAGTCTCTCCAAAGGACAGACTAATTACAAACTGTTAATATTAAGGACACTCTTGGGGCAGGAAAATAGGGCTTCAATTTACAGTAATAATTTCGGGAAGGAATTATTCCAGCAGTAAATTGTCACAGCTGCTCAAAGTGTAATGACACCCATGAAAATAAAATACAGTTATAAATTCCTAGCAGATCTTTTGCCAAGAAAAGTAAAATATTTAAAATATTCCCACAAATTATAAAATGAGACATATACCTTTTGTTTGCACAGAGGTTTAAGGTCACACAGAACTTTTAGATATGTCATGAATATATTTTTTGACATTTGAACAATCTTGGAATTTAGCATTTGATGAGTTCTCTGCTGAATGTTATTCATATATAAAATATTTCTTAGTTTGAATTACTCATGGCCAAATCAACACTCCCCAAATTATTCAAGCATAAATGCATTTTTGTCTCAGACTCGTTCATATTTTTCTGACAGGTTGAGTGATCTTACCACTACTACAATCACCGCCTTCCCATCTCCTGAATTTTATGCTTCAGTTAACTGAAGGATCCCAGTTGTCCAGACATCTGTTTCTGAAAAGACAGACCCAAAGACAAGTAAAAGAAAAGTGTTCAAGTTACTAGCACAAAGCTAATATGCTTCCTGATTCTGAATCTCCTGCCAAACCCAACCCTCCATGGGCTATTTGCATGGATGAAAACTTCCAGATATGACCTCACTCTTCATTTGTTAGGGCAGAGGAATGTTTTTCTCTCCATGTCTGTAAACTCAATCTGGCCATCCGAGTGTAGTTTGAATTCACTATTCATGAAGGAGAGAGACAAATCTCATTTCACAACTTGATTCAAAGAGTTCTCATAAAATGACAGTACCATCCACTGATTCGGCTGTTTAGTTTACAAAGCACTTTACACTTGTAACATCATTTTGCATTCGCACCAACCCCTGTGAGTTAGATATTTCTTTCTCCAGATTGAGAATCAAATTTAAATGTGACGCTTTCTTTTCAGAAGTGTTCATATTTCTAGTGCTTTCTCATATTTCATCATTTTAAATTGCAATGAAATTAAGTTTTATAAGGTTTAATTTATTTCTTTTTCCTTTAGGCCTCAGAACTATTTGCTTTTTGCCATTGTCTCTTATGGTTGATCAGTGGCTACTGCTATTTTTATACCATCCTAGATCAATAATATCATACCTGAATGGAACATCTAGAAATAGAAATAAATTTATGCTTGAAACCTATCTTCTAAATCACTTTTTAATATAAGAAAAAATAAGTTAGAAAACTTCTTAGAAGAATTTTTAATTTATTTAGCCTCAATGTAACAGTAATTTATACTGACAACTTACTTCATCAATTTTATTCACTTCTAGGGGATATTACTAAGACACTGCCATGATATTGAGACAATAATTAGCACTTGCTAATTTTTTGTATATGATATACATGGATTAAATAAAAGCATCATAGTTATCTAACTCCTTCTACCCACATAGTGATAATCTTTTCATTCTACACTCTCTCTTTCTGCCCCTTAACCTGCCATGAGGGTGGATCCAGCCTTAGTCTTTTCTCCTGTAACTCAACAAAATGTTCATAGTTTAACTCGTATTACCCACAGGTGCAGAAGGAGCCAAGGTGGATCACAAAGCCTTCTAGGGGGTGTGTTCCAACAGAAATAGGTGTGGCTTTGATCCGCTAAGTCACTGCAGACTTCCTGTTAAATTGTTTATGCATACATACATTCATTTCATTTTATTTGCTGTGTGTCTGTTCGTGCATCTGGAAGAAAAACACTGGGCAAAGAAGCAGATGGTCATCAAGGTTGAATGAGGTCTTAATTGGAAGTAGCTTTTGAAGAAAATAATCTGGGAAGCGAGTGTGGCTCAATCGATAAAGCTCCTGTTTACCATATGGGAGGCCCCAGGTTCGCTTCCCGGGGCCTCCTTGTGAGGGCAGGCCGGCCGGCGCGGCGCAGTGGGCTGATGCAGCAAGACCTCACAGCAAGGGGGAGATAAGCAGACACAGAAAAAACACACAGCAAATGGACACAGCAAACACAAGCAGCAAGCGGGGGATAAATAAATAAATAAATAAATCTTAAAAAAAAAAAAAGAAAATAATCTAACCATAAAAGGCACAAAGGTACAAGCCACTAATAGTTTAAATATTGTACAAGACTTTATTGTGCTAATTTAAAATATCAATGGTCTCCTTCTGTAGTGACTGAAGAAAACTATACTACACTTTTTACCAGTTTTGAAAAAGAAATGCAAAACCACTTTTACCTACAGATTTGAAGTATTACCTATTAAAAGCAACAATAGCAATTGCATTCTTAGAGAACAGCAAATACTTCAACATGGCAACATGCAATTCCACATTTTTAAATTTATGTTTTATAATTGGTATTTTACAAAGAATCCGTTTGAATAGATGTCACTTCCATATGGTAGCTTTGTCCTCAGTCACTAACTTTATCTTTACTTATTGTCTCCTGTCTTCCACATGCCTTTAAATTGGGCTGGCAACCAGGTAAATCCTGACAAGTTAAATACCATCTCTTTCTGTCCTTCAAAATGGAAGTAAATAGGAAACATGGAAATGACAACACAAACCCAGGACATAGTTATCAGAAGCTATTTGAAGTCCCTGCTAATAAAGCCCCAGTGAGAAACTGTGCAGCAGTGACAACAGAAGACAGGTTGGAACTTTGGTTGTGCCAGATATGAACTGTGTGAGAGTTTTCACTCTTCCACCTACTTCACAGGCCCTGCATATTAAACTTTAGTTTGACCCTTTCATTTTTATAAGTTTCACACATATTACCTCATTTTATCCACCCTATAAAGCAGTGTGAGCAGACTTCTTAATTCTGTAGATAAAGTGGAATAAAATTAAACCAGATCTCTTACTATTCTGACTCTTGCTGGATCCTTCATTAGATTCACTGATGTACTTGATTAGAGAAGCCTTTACAGAACCTCCCAGCAAGGAGCCTAAGCACAGGCACATTCACAAAGAAAAAGCTAACCAAAGAACAAAGTCAGCAAGCAGTGTTCCACTGATTAAAAATAAATTATCATTTTTGAAGGATATAATTTTAGTATTTGTTGACAGTTTGAATTTTGTGAATCCCATAAAAGATTATGTTCTATAACTAATCCATTCCTGTAGGTATGGGGCCCTTTGATTGCATTAAATTCAGTTAAGGGACCATTGATTAGATCACTTGATTAGATCACTTTAGCACTTTTGATTGGATTCTCAGTGAGGGATGACCCAAGGTTAGTCTCTACCCTCTTGCTGGGGTCTTATATAAACTGAAATCTGGAAGCAGAAACATGCAAAGAGGAAGAGAGAGATATAGTGAAAGGAAGCTCTGCCGTTTCAACCCTGCCATGTGAAAGAGAGGACTCCAAGTTTGCCTAAAGCTGCAGAAAAACAGAGAAGCCCCTAGAGGGTCAAGGAGCCCAGGCTCAGGGAAAGATGCCTCATTTCCCACAGCTGAGCTCCAGGAGAAAGTAGAGAGAGATCGGCTGCCTCACCATGTGGCAGGACTGCAGGATCTGCTAGCAACCAATCTCTGGTGAGAAAGTATCTCTGATGATGCCTTGATTTGGACATTTTCACAGCCTCAGAACTGCAGCTTTTACCCCAAAATAAATCCCCTTTATAAAAGCCAACCCATTTCTGATATTTTTGCATTGGCAACCTTAGTGAATTAAACCAATTTGCTTTAAAAAATTGTGAACAGGCTATAGCCAATGTTGATGGGAGGAAATCTTATTATGTAGGCAAAATTGATGACATAAAAAGGTAGACAACCTAGGAGTAAGGGAGTCATTTTGGAAAATTAAAAAAAACATGGTCATAGGAACCCAAAATGATAATAAGAGAACCAATAAGATGGTCTATATTTGAGAAGTCTATTGGAAAATTGGCAGGGCTATCAGGGCTAGGTCTTTTTTATCACATGTATATTCACAGCTGCTTGACATGTACCTGGGACATGTAGGAAGTCAATAACTGCTGAATGAATGAATGGATTAGTGAATAAATATTCTATGCCAGTGAGTTATACAATACAGTATCAAAGGAGTCATTCAATCTATTTTACTTATGAATAAATGAATGAATGAGTGACTAAATGAATGACTTTTTGGATGTCCATATGACTTCTGAATAAGTAGATGGGAAAATTTTATAGAACAATAAATTATTTGCTTGGAAGCCTTTCATATTTAGACCTATTTTAATGGCCATGAACTTTTGCCTAATATTAATTTTGATTGTTAACTCTTTATAATCAACCAGCTATTTAGCAGGGTGACAAACATTTTCTGATCTTTAAGTAGTACAAACTTAATGATACATTGGTTCAACCAATAAATAAAGACAAATAAATATCAGATTGCCATCTTCTAATCTATCAGGAAAGTTCAGTTTAGACATATAAAGATAAGAAAACTACAAGAAAACAAAAAAGAGATAAGGAAAGGAAAAGAAAGGTTATTATCTAGAAACATTTCAGGAAACTAAAGGCTTAAATGTACTTAATCTGAATTTATAACCAGCTTCTAAAGGAGAAAAAAAAAAAGAGGATCAAATAAAAGCATGTTTCATAAAGGACACACATGAAAAAATTGTTAAATAAATATTTAAATCAATTTTCATGTAATAGTAATATAGAAATTAAGCAAGTCAAAATCCAGTGAAGATAAGGACAAAATTTCTGAGTGGAAACTATAAAATAGAACTTTCCTTACCAAAGTTTACAGAACTTGGCTAAAAACAGCAAATGGTTTGTCTTGATAATAATCAGCTTCTATCAAAAGGTTTTAAGAGAAAAAAAAAAGGTTTTAAGGTCAGACAAAGGTGCTGTTATGGGGAAGCCTGCCATATTACCTGGCACGCTGAAGACACTTAGCATATAATATTTCCTTTCCTTCCTTTGAATAGACCACATTCCATTCTTTTAAAGGCTCAGTTGTCTCCCACAACACCACCTAATATCAATTCAGCAAAAACAACTTCCTACCTCAATTTCAATAAATGCTGCCACCTTTTATATCTTTATCAATTAGAAAAGAAGTACATTTTCAATATGATGAATTGCTGCATTTAAAAATTACATCACTGGTACCCAAATGATGTTGCATAAAATGCCCCAAAGTTTCTTTACAAAAAAGAGTGTTCTATGAACAAGTATATTGGAAAAATTCTATATCCTCTTGTGGGAGTTTGATATTTATGAATTCCAAAAAGAGATACAGATTACGTTTGTAAACTGGTCTGTTTCTCTGGGCGTGGTAGTCCTTTGATTGTATTAGATTCAGCTGATATGTCTGATTAAATTATGCTAAGATTAGGGCTTTGATTCAACCATATCATTAGAGTGTGACTTGTTCTTGCACCCCAGCCCCCTTGGTGGGTTGATAAAACAGACTCTCACATGGAAGTAGACACACAGAGAAGATACACAGAGGATCCTGAGGCCCCATGAAGAGAGATGAGCCTGATAGTTTATAGTTTGTTCTTGTGAAAAGAACAGAGAAGCTAAGCCCAGAAAGAAATGGGCCCCAGAGAAAGAGACGTGAGCCCTATGCCAGCCTATGGCTGAGATCAGAAGAAGCTGGGATCACGGGGCCTGAAGAGGAAAAAGGAAGGCTGAACTCTCTCAGACATCACCCGTCATCTTGCTTCAACAAGTGGCAACAGACTTTTGGTGAGAAAGTACCTGCTATGGTACCTTGAGTTGACTCTTTAGAGCCTTGTGATTGTAAGCTTCTACCCCAAATAAATACCCTTTATAAAAGTCATCAGAGTTCTGGTACTTTGCATCAGCACCCTTTTGTCTGACTAATTCACCTCTTTTTCTTAAAGATTCACAGCAAACATTGAAATACTAATGACTCAGAACTTCTGCAGTAAGAAAAAATTACATTTATTCATCAACAAATAATTATTGAGAACCTACTATATATGAGTGTAATAAAGAGTCTGCCTCCATTTTTTTTACTTTTAAGCCTCATCTCTCCCTCTTCCTCTTGTGCCCCAAATCTAGGCCCACTGATAAGAAAGCCAGGGTGCTCCTTTCTTTGATGCAGGTGGGAAATTCAAACCACACAGGACCACACAGGACCCTGTCTATGGGCCATGAGAACCCTCACCCCAGTCTCAAACCCTAACCACTATAAAAACCCCAGCCATTCTCCTTTCACTGCTCCCTCAAACCTGCTTGGGAGGTCTGTCCTGCTTTCCCTGGACAGCTTCCATTACGTAAGTTATAAACTTTTTCATATCCTCTTGGTGTTGGTGTGGAATCATGAATCTGGGTAGTCAAACCAAATTTTGAATGGGAGTCCATCTGTTTCTTCAGATGACTTTAAGAATGACAGCAGTTGATATTGGCTAAAATTAAAACCATGTGCCAAACAGACAATCCTTAGTAGAGCTTAATTTATTTTACCAAAGCACATATAAAACTTGTTAACATCATAACCTTTCAGCATGAATTATAAGTAAAAGTAAACTCAGGGTAACAGAACCCAAGGTAGGTTGTTCAAAAGAAAAGAATTGATGTGGGGACTGTGGCAGTTTGGGTCCTCCAAGAACCAGATTCCAAGATAAGATTAGAGCTGCAAGAGATTGATTGGGGGAAAGGTGTGTGAAGGAAAAAAGGAGAAGGAGCAGGAGTAGGGGGAGAGAGTCTTCAGATCATGGTAGAGGTCTGACACTGAGAGGAGAGAAAGAATGAGGTAAGAAAAGTCTCAGGTCACAGCACAGTTCTGGAAAATTCTGGGATAGGCAAATAGGGTGCCCCAGAGCAAATATTGCCCATTAGAGGGCAATGGTGCATTGTGTAGGAATGACCTGTTACCAATATCCCATTGTTCTTAATCATTGGCTGAGAACAGTTTGAGGTAAGTATGGCCTTGGACTGAAAGCCATAGTATATCCAAAGGTGCAGTAGCTGGAAGCTGGAAGTCATTTATGCTTCCCACAGCAAGCTTCCCTTGAAGAGAAATCCTATGTCCACACCACAGAATATGTTATGTTGGATGAGCTGGAAGGTAAACATGGGATAGTGAGGAAAACCAGAGAAGAGAAGCAATGGGAAGCCACTACCACCCTCAGGAATCAAGAAAAGTGGTGGTTTTACTAGAGCCCAGGAACCGGGGCCACCAGGCAGGATTTGAAGCCAAGCATGTGCTGCCTGGTGAGAGCTGGCACTAATGAGGGAAGAATTGTCAGACAAATCTGCTATCACAGCAGAGACTCGGCCACTCTCAGAGGCACTGACCAAAAGCAGAGAGAGAAGGGAGCTTCTCCCTTCCTTCCTCCTTACTGTCCACCTCTCACCACCCACATATAAATGGAAACTAATTGGAAGGGACCCCATGAAGTAGTTTGCAGGTGTCAGCATCTGCATTACAGAGCTGAGCACAGGAATGCCAGGGAATGGATCTGGAAGGAGACCAGTACAGACTGCATAGCAGATCACTGAGTTTAAAAATCCTGGATTTATGTCAAATTAATAAAAAATTAGTATATTCATTACCAAAATAATTAAGTACTTGCAAATCATTTAGGCCAAAGCATATTGGAAAAGATAGAATGTATCTTTATGTCTTTATGAAAGACAAAACACAACCATAATAATTACATTTCCAATTGGCAATGAGAGGAAACAATAGACATAATATCTTTGAATATTTGAGGGTCTTTTTTAAAAATCACCTAAGAAATATTCATATTGAAGAATAAGAATTATATTCACAAAAATAAGTTGACAGTATTTTGATAATTTGGAGAATACAGACCAAATGTGCTTTCACAAATGACTGATTCAGATATGAACTTAGCATCTCTATTAGCAAAAATATTGAATAATAGTTAGATTACGATTGAGAGCTGTATTTCTCAGATCAATTGAATAAAAACCTTATCAAAAATCAAGAACTGTGGAAAACTCCAACAGAAGCCCTTTATTTCAGAATCCATGCTTCATAATATTTTTTGGAGTATTTAAAGATAATTTCCTTCCATACACCACCCTAGTCTAGTCACAGGTAGGAATGCTTTCCTGTGTTCACAAAACGATAAGGCTCAAAGAGTTTTACCACAACACTTGCCTATCATACTGTTATTCTTCTCAAATTAAATGAGAGTACCACACCCAAAAGGTTTGAAATCTGGCCCAGATGTGAGCCAGATTTCTTTTCTTCTCTGCTCTGATTCTTCTTCTAGCCAAGCTCAGAATATTTGCAAAGTAGGTAAAGAAACAGTGGAGACATCTGCCTGGAACTGGCTTACTATTCAGCTGCTACACCAGTGCCTGCCCGCCTCAAATGGGAGAGGGCAAGAGACAGTGAAGCAGGAGGATGGCTGCCCAGCATGCCAGCTTTGTGAGGTGCTAAAAATATGATGTTGGAAACGATGAGGCAAGGGATAAAAGACCATCCAGGTGTTGGTGACTTGAGGGTGTGCAGAGCAGTCCTGGTTGTTAATGTCCACTCCCGCATCACAGAGCTGTAATTGAGTGCCTTTCACAAGATTACAGGTTTGCCTCTTCTGGAAAAGGCATCGAGTCCTACCCCTTTGTGTGCACTCTTTCAATTTCACCCTTGGACAGCAAAGACCTGAGATGATGTGGTGATGTTTTAATCTGTCCCTTTGTAAAAGCCCTTTGTTAAACACTGGCTTAGAAGTAAAAAATGGGTGGTGGTGGTGGGGAGGGTATAATGTGCTCTGCTTGTTCAGCTTAAAACAGGCAAGGATATTTTATGTACTGAGAACACTGTAACCTGATCTCTGGTGATATGCTATTCAACTCTCAGTCACCAACCTCTACTTTGATGGCTAAGTCTGAGTTGGAAGGACTTTGATGGGGACAGGGATGCAGTTTTAATAGCAGTATTATAGTACCGCTGCCCATCTGCTTGCAGCCCACAGCCACCAGGAAGTGAGAAAAGTTTCTTCTTTTTCTCTCTTTTTTTATATAAGAACCTTAAAAGTAACACGAGATAAGGTTAAAGACAATAAAAGTGTTACTGCAAATGTTTCAGCAGTTATTTATAGAAATGGGAACCAGGGAAACCGCAGGAGTACATAGAGCAAACACATTGATGGAAGACCTGGGTCCTAAGACCTACTCTGAATCTCCTTGGGACATTTACTGAAATGAAGTACAATAAACCTTAAAAGCAAACCACTCAAAGCTCCAGACAGGGGAAAATATGTTTGGTAAGGAAACTTCACTGGCTGTGACCTTCTACTGAGATCACTCAAAGCATACACACCACGACAGAGAATAAATGATAGACAGCAAATTGGCAGGCGAATCCCTGAGGACTAAACAACGTAATGTCATGTAGTTTGTAAAGGCATGGGTATTTGTCACTACAGTCTGCATGAAGGACACACACTGTGCAAACTTTATTAATGTATTCCATTACTTCGGTGTGACTTGTTCCCCCACATCCATTATGTCAAACAGCCTGGCATTTGGCACATTGCTTAATAAGGTCTGCAGTCAACTATGCAAATACTTAATTATTATGGCACACACCTACACATTATGGCTCCTTTTATGAATTTTCTCCTGCATTAAAATTATTTAAACTTAATCCTCCCCCGCCCCATGGGAGAATTCTGGTTCTGTAATATCCAGGTGTTGTGGCTTGTACTTTCAAGGATGTAGAACCTATCCTGGTAGATTAGGGCACCTATCATGAATCATCTCAAAATAAGCAGTTTATAGCAATGGCTATAAATTATTTATTGAGTATGTTTTATCAGAGTCTAGTGAATAAAGCTATTCTTAATTAAATGTAATTTTTAAAATATCTGATTATCACAGATGACAAAAGAGTGATCTTTTGTTTCTTCTTTGAAGCAGATTAAAAAATTGATGACAAATATTCTTTTACTTTAATATTGTTAAATTTTAAGAAATGAATAGAGTGATATATATATTCATATTAGAAAGAACATATTGATACCTGTATAGAGTCATGGTTAATACATTACTTTAAAATAATGTCTTAAATTAATTTGTAACTCTAAAATGCAGAAAATGATTTTAACATTACATTAGTTTACTTAGTTTATTTTTACCTTGGCCATATCATGAAATATGATCTAGGGTGGCTTATAAAATGTGCACATAACAAGAAGTTTCATTTTGCATCTAAAATGAATGAAGTGAAACAAGGAGAAAAGTAAGCTAGACAAAGAAAGACAAAGTTAGGAGTGAGATTAGGGCACATAAGGTCCTACTAAAAAATAGTTCACAACTTTCATTCTGAGCTTTCTAGAAGCCAACCCAAATCACTTACATGATTTTCAATGTCCATAAATATAAATAAACTATTTGGTTAAAAGTAACCACCCTGACTCTATTACATAAGAGAACAAATCCTGGTTTACCTTCATAAAGAAATTACTTGTACCATACTCATCACCAGCACCATACTCATTACCGTACTCATCACCAGCTCTGAAGCAAGCATAAGTCCATAATGAGTAGCTTAGTCATGTTTCTGATAATGTCTCTCAATGTGAGTTTATTACATAACCCTTTAAATGAAGTTCAATGAAAGCTATTTTATGATGCTCTAAAATTTTGAAGTCTTGGCTCTGATGCTCTGTCTAAATCCTATAAAAATATATTTTAGACCCTTTCTTAAACATTTTATTAATATTGAATTCACAATTATTTTCTTACAATTTACCTGGAAATGACACCCAGCATTGACACCTGAAAGTTAAGGTCAGGCAATGAAATGAAATGACCATTCTATAGCCACAGGGAGGTGGAACTCTGGACCACCCATACAAAAATTTCTTCTCTATTTTGACCCAAAAAAAAGCAAGACACACTAAAATATGGTAGTCATGTCCCCTAAAAGAACATTTTATTTAAAAGTCCTCAAGGAAATTTTTGACTGAACAACAGCATATAAAGTTTTCACTTTTAAAGGACTGCAGATATCCTTAATCAGATGGAATTGGGTAGAAAATAATGTACAATTTCTTTCCACAAAGGCCACCCAGAAAAAGTATATTATGATGCCCAAGGCATAGCACTGACAATCTCATAAGTAACCATAAATCCGTATAGATTTATATCATCATTTTCACAATTTTGATATGCTAGAGAATAACTTTGTGAGTTTGTTTTCAATTAAGCAAGCTCACCCTACACATGTCCATTCTCAGTACCTTCAGAATTAGTGTCGCCAGTAGCCCAAATCCTGGTATATTTAACAAACCACTTAGGTGATCCTCATAGGCACCAAGTTTGAGAATGACTTTTCAATAATGAGGCTTTCCATTAAAAATTTCCAAAGATGTTCTAAATTTTAACCTCTTAAATGGATATTGGTATTTTGGCAGAATACTACAGTGTTTCCCACTTGGAAGTAGTTGTTAAAAATTATGAGATTCTTTCCCAGACAGTTAAGCCAAATATTTGGGGTGAAGCACTATCTGCATCTTTTCTTCTCAGGTGAGTCTTACACACACTGATATTAAAGCTAAATGATTTATTGTGGACTAAATATAGTTGCTTATGCACTCTGAGCATGAATCATCAGTTAATAAATATTTTTTAAAAACTAAGACTATTTTCCAAATTACCCAGTAATGGTATTGATGAATAGATTAAAAACTTTAGGTACATGTTAATCAGAGGTAGCTCTTAACTATCTAAATGTGCCCCCCGTTTGATTTGGAAAAACTATCCTAAATATGGAAGATGTATCAAGAGTTGATGAAAGCTCTTGAGTGGTGGAGGTCATACAGATGTCCTTTCGATCTGAGCTCTATGACTAACTAGCTTTGTGATCTTGGACAATTTATTTAACCTCTCTGAAATGGCCATAATAAAAATGTTAATGTGAGGATTAAATGATATCCTTGTGTGCCTTCAGTGTATCCCACAGAATCCATTACACTATTTGAGCTCCTTTCTGTCTTCCCATTCAATAACTATTCAGAATGGAAGAAACCTACAAAATGCTATTTTGTAGTGTGGAGAGACTATAGTGTAATGGAAAGAACTGGATGTTTGGGATGAGATCTGAGTTTAAGTTGTGTCTCTCCTATTTGATCGGCTTGTCTTTGGGCCAGTTTGTGCTTCAATTCCTAATTGAATTCTTACCTCTTGGAATTTTATGGACAATAAATGAAACACCATGGTAAAATGCCTAGCACATAGCAGGAACACAATAAATATTAGCATTCTACATATTTGGGTGAGAGATCCTGCATACTCCTACCACTACCTTTAGGCAAAAAAGTCAATACCAAATATTCAGAATTTAGTTGGAACTGTTATTAAAACCATCAAATTTTAAAAGTCATTTGACATTAATATTAAAGGAAAATCCTCTTATAAGGCATTGTGGTCCACTGGATAAAGCACCTTTATGAATTTGTGAGTTTTATTAGATCTTAAGGATAAAAGGAATACCCAAAGTAATTAGCAATTATTATTTCACAACAATTCATAGTTGTCTGTTCACTAAAGTATTGCACTGGGAATCAGTAGACCTGAATTCTATTCTCACTTCTGCTATTCTCTACTTCTATGACATTGAAAAGTCACTCTACCTTTTTGTGTCAAAGAAAACTTATAATTAACTTTCATTGATGTGTAAGCCTCCTTCTGCAGCAGCTGGGTAACTAGAATTGTATTTCCAATCACAATATAAAAACCTAAATATGTCCTATAATATATTTCCTATGGGGTGGATTTTTTATTTATTGCTGATTAAATATGGACAAATACTTATTTTTTTGTAATTTCATATTTTATTTTATAATATATACCCAAGCAAAGAAATTAAAATAAGCTTTATATATGGAAGTGGTATATATTGAAGATTTTTTTCCTACAAATCAGCAGACTAATGCACGTCAATAGAAAAATGGACAAAGCATCTGTGTAGCCAATACAAAAGAGATAATAATATAAAAATATTCTACCTCATTTTAATCAAAAAATTTCACACGAAAGCATCAGTGAGGACTCAGTGCTTTACCCACTAAATTTTAAAATGAATTTCAAATGATAAATCCTACAACATATATGGAAAAAAATTAAGTGCTAAATATAAAAATTCTTAAAAATATCCATACTTTGTACTCTGTGTCCACTTCTAGAAATTTAAATTAAATAAACAATCAGAGATACACAAAATATTTCTTTGTAAGACTATTCATATCACTATTAAATATAAAGCTGAAAAAGATTAAACAAATTAATGTCCAATGGAAGGATAATAGTTAAATAGAACATGTTTTATCTGTGCAGTAGAAATCTTATGCAATCACTATAATTGAGATTTTTAAAAAGAAGTTTCATACTTGGTAAGAATAACTGCTATAGAATATTTAATGGAAAATCAAGACAAATACACACACATACACACACACACATAGTACTATGTAAAGTTTGAGAAAATATAACCAGTAATAATGACAGTAAAGGAACACTTAAAAGTGTGTGATCATCTCTACAGTGTAGAAGTATAGCTCTATTTAAATTGGGAACACATGTTGGACTTCATAAACACAAAATATTTTCTAATATAAAAATGAGCATTATTCCAAAAGTGATTATGTTCATGAGCCATACAATTTACTAGTCTGTTTTCCTAAGATTGGATTTTGATTATTTGTGTGTTTGTTTGGTTTTTAAAATTACGGACTGTTTCAGAGAAGATTACCTTCTCCATGCTTGGAACTAACAGCCATAGGAAGCTGGATGACCCATCTCATTATGGAAAGAAATAGCCCCAACCAGCTTTCCTCTACCAACACTAAACAGGAAAGAGCAGATTGTAAAGATGCTAAGATGTAGCAGTTGTTATAGGTTGTTTGAACTATTGGGTGACCTGCCTGCAACAAACATATCTGTCTTTCTCTGAACACTATATTGTCTTACCTTTCTGTCTGTGCCTAGCTTGAAATTCTGAATGCTCATCTTTTTCTGCAATTATATTTAGTCTCTGTCTGTGCTCTCCTGCATGATATAGATCCCTGACACAAATCTTGGTCTATGTTCTTATATAACTTACGTTTTCAGTCTCTTAATTCATCTGAGAGTCCTGATTGCTGACTTGACTTCCTTCTAAAGATTCACAGCATTTGCAAAACCCTCTATCAATGCTCCTCAAACTTTCCATGGTGAAGACTGTATCGTCTCTCCCAATTGATTGGAGACCCATATTTCTGTAATATATATTAAAATAAATTACTAGAAAATGAAATTAAAAATTAAAGACATAAAAATTCAAGCCCATTTAAGATTATTATTAGCTTTAACAGACATAGAATTACTCAGCAAATCACTGTAAAATTTCTAAATGCTTACTCTCAATTCCCATACTTTGTTTGCAATGTAAATAATATATTTAAACCAGCTTAAGAACATTTAAACACTTGAACTTCAGCATCCTTGGTTCTTGATTTTCATTTCTATAGAAAGGGGAAATAACACCTAGGTCAGAGAGTTGTGGAGAGATACAACACAATGTGTGTGTGAGTGTGTGTGTGTGTGTGTGTGATAAAAAGCTCAGAGACCTTTGAAATAATATTAGGTCCTAAAATTAAGGATGGCTAGGTAATACCCATTGTCTCTGCCCAAGCTAGAACTCTCTTTTTCCCTTGAGATAATAAACAGCTTCTTAAGGCCTATTTTGCCATTTCTGGAAGCCCATGGATTTTCATTACTAACTTCTTCTTAGACCATGTACATGAATAATTTTTTCTCATTCACACTCCATGCCTGCTTTTTTATGTACCATTCCACTGTCATCCCCATATTAACTAAATAGTCCTCTTTCCCTTGCCTTAGATTCTAATGTTTAACAAATGGCAATGTGACAAAATTTTGTTATTCCACCATTAAATATTTTCTACAGTTACCTAGGTGTTTTAGTTTCCTGGCTGACAAAGAAAATGCCATGTAATGGGGTGACTTAACCAATGAGAATTTATTAGCTCACAGTTTTGAGGTTAGGGAAAATTCCCTATCAAGGCATCATCAAGGCAATGCTTTCTTCCCAAAGACTGGCATTCTGGGGCTAGCTCCCGGTGATCCTTGGTTTTGGCCTCTCCCTTCTCTTCCTGTTTAATGTGCAGTTTCTTGCTTCCCATTGATTTCTCTCTCTC
>JAQZBX010018151.1:0-34883 GCA_029593785.1 Cabassous unicinctus | reverse complement strand
TGAGGGCCCATTGTGTTAGTCAGATATTTAAGTGTTTATTTACCACACTGTGCTAGACTTAGGGGATGGAGTGATGAAAGAAATAGAGAACCTCTCTGCCCTCATGGAACTTAGAGATGAGACTAGAAAGAAATAAAATGACAAACAGATTTCTAAAAAATGATATAGATAAAAGAGGTAAGAGGAAGAGAAAGAGAATACTGGGTAGTTAGGGCAAACTGCTTTGAATGGGACTGTCAGGAAAGGCATTTCTGAGAAGACCTTTAACCACTTGTTCATCACTATATTCCCACCACTGAATAGAATCAGTGCTCAGTGAATATTTGTTGAATAAAAGGATTGATGACACTGGCTTATAGCCTTGAATAGAGGCATTAAAAGGAGATGAAATTTCATCACCTTACCTTTTTGTCTAGTTATATGTGGGTGGGTCAGACTGGCTAAAGTTACAAAAATGTAGTAGAACAGAGTATAGAAAAGCTACTGGAAATTTATAGACCATAATCATTTCCTTTTGAGCTGGGTCAGCTCATAAAGTCCAGTCCAAATTCAAAGACTGATGAGAATGATGACTCAGTTAGACTTTCACTTTGGTTTACATTAAACTACCAAGCAAGCAGTGCAAGGGATATATATACTAAATAAAGACACAAGTATGTGGATGCAGCTCCCTGATGCCTTCCTTCTACCTCACAAATGCCTAAGTTCAGTAGTTGAGGAAGCCCATGAGGGAATAGATCAAAGGGGTTCAGACATATCATTAAGCTGGGTGAGTGGCCTTACTGCACATAAGAATCCATTCTATTACTATATAAAAATTATTGTAAATCTTTTTTGGTCTGTCCAGCCCTTTTGTCCATTTTTTAAATTGGGTTGTTTTCTTAAAATTGAATTTTAAGAGTTCTTTGTGTAATTTGGATATAAAACCTTTGTCAGATATGTGTTTTGTAAATATTTTCTCCCAGTCTGTGGCTTCTCTTTTCATTTTCTTAACATAAAGAAACTTCGCAGACAGAAGTGTATTTTTTTGTTTTTGTTTTTTACAAACATTACCTTTTTTTTCAAATATTTTTTGTTTAATATGCAATGGGGTTAATACCACTATCAAATACAGAACACTAATTTTAATTTTTAAGGAAAACATAAATTCACTATTAGATAACTGGGAAGAGAATAAATTCAGGTATTTACTTATTTATATCTTTGTGCAATCCATGAGGGGGAAAGTATATCTTTACTAGTGAGCAAAAAAATACAAAGTTAGTACTTTGAAATACCTAATCATTTTTAGGTTTTGGCAAGAGTCATACCCTCACAAGGACCTACATATCCCTTGTCTGCAATTCTAAAATCCAGAGAGTTCTAGAAACCATAAGTTTTTGTTTTTGTTTTTGTTTTTGTTTTTAGTAACTCGTTTGACAGCCAATTTTATCTAACCTAAATTCATTTGGCAGTAGCATCTAACCTGAACTGAATAAGGCTATTTACTGGTATTTATTGACCCCATTTAGTATGAATAGTCATTTGTTTAGTTGCAAAAATGTTAACATATTTGTTTATGCAGTGTTTTCTCTAAGCCCCTTGTGGTGTTACAAAATATAGGGCATTTGGGGTTTTTTTGTTTGTTTGCTTGTTTTTTAATTTATTGAAGTATATCAGTCATACATAAACAATAAGTATATAGTAATAGATGTGAACTTACAAAACAAACATATATAACATCATATAGGGCTCTCATACCTCACCCTACCACCAATTCCTTGCGTTGTTGTGAAACATTTTTAACTAATGATTAAAGAGCATCCTCAAAATATTACTACTAACCAAAGTATTTTTCCCCTAACCCACCCTATTATTATTTTTATATCATTTATACATGAACATACATAAATAATAAGTGTATAGTAAAAGTTGTGAACTTACAAATTAAACATGCATTACATCATACAGGGATCTCATACATCAAGCCATTACCAACACCTTGCATTGTTGTGAGACATATGTTACAAATTATGAAAGAATATTGTCAAAATCTTACTAACTATAGTCTTTATCTTACAATTGGTGGTGTTCTTCCCCCAACCTACCCTATTATTATTTTTAAATATATTTTTTATGACAGAAGTTGTAGACTTACAAACAATCATGCACATGTGCAGAATTCCCATACAACACTTCTCTATCAACACACCACACCATGGTGGAATATGTGTTACAGATTATGAGATAATATCATCAGATTATTACCAGGTCTATAGCATACATTTAGGACTCTTTTTCCATACTCCCCCATTATCAACACAGTACATCTTTGGCATATATGCATGAATATTACATTATTTCTGTTAACCACAGTCCATAGGTCACTCCACTTGTATTTTTCCCATGCTTCTGCACATTCCTAGCACCCTGCAATAATGATGTACATCTGCTCTAGCTCACAAAGGACACTCTTGCATCTGTACCATAAATGACACTTCTCATCCACTTCTGGGTTTACTGTGCTATTCAGTCCCTAGATTATTCTCTAGCTTTCAGTCAATTGGCATTTACATCCCTAGACTACCATTGTCAGCCACATATCCATTTATAAACTAGCAGTTATTATAATATGTTACCATAAACTCTGTACATTTCCACACTTTTACAGTAAAGTTAATTAAAACTTCTACATACATTAAATATCAGTAGTCCATCTCAGTCCTCCTCTTATCTCCTTTAAGAATCCACCACCTGCCACCAGGTCTTGAAGATATTTTTTGACATTTTCTTCTAGAAGCCTTATGGTTCCTGCTTTTTATATTTAGGTTTTTGATCCATTTTGAGTTAATTCATGTATAAGGTGTGAGATAGGGGTCCTCTTTTTCCTTCTTTTGGCTGTCATTTCTCTCAGCACCATTTGTTGAATGGACTGTTCTGCCTGAGCTGGGGGTGGGTGGGTGGGGGTTGGCAGGCTAGTCAAAAATCACTTGACCAAAGATGTGAGGGTCTGTTTCTGAACCATCATTTCAGTTCCATTGGTCTATGTGTCTGTCTTTATGCCAGTACCATGCTGTTTTTACCACTGTAGCTAGGTAATATGATTTAAAGTCTGGAAGTGAGAGTCCTCCAACTTTGCTTTTCCTCTTTAAGATGTTTCTGGCTATTAGGACCCCTTACCCTTCCAAATAAATTTGATAATCGTGTTTTCCATTTATTTTAAAAATGCTGGTGGAATTTTCATCAGGATTGCATTGAATCTGTATATCAATTTGAATAGAATTGACATCTTAATGATATTTCATCCTCCAATCCATGAGCATAGAATGTTCTTCCAATTATTTAAATCTTTTTTTATTTCTTTTAACAATGAGTTGTAGTTTTCTGAATACAAGTGCTTTACATCATAGGTTAAGTTTATTCCTGAATATTTGGGTTTTATCTGTCATATTTTTTTTCACTACTCTTTTGGCACTTTTAGTTACTTTTATTGATACAATCTTCATTTCTAGAATCTCTTCCAGGCCTTTCTCTCCTGTCTTTTCTTTTCAGGCTGTAGCACACCCTGTATTATTTCCTGCAAAGCCAGTCTTTTGATAACAAACTCTCTCAGTTTCTGTTTATCTGTGAATATTCTAAACTCAACCTCATTTTTGAAAGACAATCTCGCTGGATATAAGATTCTTGGCTGGAAGTTTTTCTCTTGCAGTATCTTAAATATATCATACCACTCTCTTCTTGCCTACATGGTTTCTGATGAGAAATCAGCACTTAATCTTATTGGGTATCCCTTATATGTGATGAATTGCTTTTCTCTTGCTGCTCCAGAAGTCTCTCATGGTTTTGGCATTTGACATTCTGATTAGTATGTGTCTCAGAGTTGGTCTATTCAGATTTATTCGGATGGGAATACATTCTGTTTCTTGGACATGGATATCTTTGTCCTTCAATAGGGTTGGGAAATTTTCTACCATTATTTCTTCAGATATTCCTTCTTCCCCTTTTCCCTTCTCTTTTCCTTCCGGGACACCCATGACACAAATGTTTGCATGTCTCTTGCTGTCATTTAGTTCCCTGAGACCTTGTTCAATTTTTCCCATTCTTTTCTTCATCTATTCTTTTGTATGTTTACTTTCAGATGCTATTTCTTCAAGCTCACCAATTCTTTCTTCTGCCTCCTCAAATCTGCTATTTTATGATTCCAGTGTATTTTTTATTTCATTTATTGCACCTTTCATTCCCATAAGATCTGCTATTTTTCTAAGTATGCTTTCAAATTCTTCTTTGTCCTCATCCAATGTCTTTTTAATATACTTAATCTCTTTAGCCATCTCATTGAATTTATTAAGGAGATTTTTTTTGAACATTTATGATTAGTTATCTCAACTCCCTTATGTCATCTGGAGGCTTATCTTGTTCCTTTAACTGGGTCATATCTTCCTGTTTCTTGGTGTGGATTGTAATTTTTTGTTGGTGTCTTGGCATCTGGCTTACTAGAGTATTTATTCTGGGTGCAGTTTCTCTCTTTAGTTTAGGGCTTTCTTCCCTTTCTACCTTGCTGGTTATATAGTAGGAGGCAAGGATGTAGTAGGTATTGTAAGCTGTGAAGGCTCAAGCTGCCCACATTGCCCAAGGGACTGATGAAGCTTCTCCCAACTTTCTCCTTTTCCAAGGGTCGGGATAGAGTCACAGCCGTGTGTAATAATCCAGGTCGTGCAGGCCTAGACTGTAGCTGCCCAGAGAGACTGATGAAGCTTCACACCCCTTTCTCCCCTGCCTGGGGCAGGGATAGAGCTGCAGGTGTGGGCAGCATTCTGTGCTGTGCAGGTCCAAGTTGACCATAGTTGCCCCAGTAGACTTCCGATTATTCAGTCTGTGCCAGCTAAATGTACCTGCAGTTACCTGGATAGGCTGGTACAGGGCCTACCAGCTTCCTCCCTGCTAGAGGTGGGGCTGAAGCCTACGCTGGGGCTGCAGGCCGATCTGGGTAAGAGAAGCCGGTCTCTACCACCATTGTGATTTTCAGTCAGCCCGGCTTCCCCTCATGCTGGGGGTGGAGTCAAAATGGCGGCAACCGGCCTTTTTCCGACTTGGACAGGTTCAAACTTTAACTGTTCTTAGGGTTATACTTTAGCCAGCCGAATTTACTAATCAGCTGAAATTGGTGACCAACCGTAACTTCCTCCCCTGTTTCTGGGAAATGGAGCTTCCAATTCCTGCCATAGAATAGCTCGTGAGGCGGCTTGTGCCACCAAAGTAGGATGATCACCGGCCTCCATGGCATGGCCTGAATTCTCCCAGAGAGGCTTGGCTCAGGTCTCCCCAGCTTCCTCCCTGCCAGAGGAGAGGTTGGGGCTTATGCTAGAGCTGCACTCTGATCTGGATGGAAAGAAGCCAGTCCTTACCAGCACTCTGATTTTCAGTCAACCCTGCTTCGCCTCGTGCCAAGGGCAGAATTAAAATGGCAGCTACTGGCCTCTTTCTGACTTGGACAGGTTCAAACTTTAGCTGTTCTTAGGATTATATTTTAGTCTACCGAATTTACTAATCAGTAGCTGAAGTTGGTGCCCACCATCTCTTTCTCCCCCGTTTCTGGGAAATGGAGCTTCCAATTCCAGCTGTGGAATAGCTCCAGAGACAGCTTTGTGCCACCAGTGGAGGATGGGCACTGGCCTCTGTGGCATGGAGTACTCTACTTATGAATCTTCTCTGCAGATGGCCAGTCTCCTCCTTCCATTCTTTCAAGGATGTTGCAGGATGCTCTTCTGGTTTCCTGGAGCCCTCAAACAGGTGCTTTAGATAGCTCTAGGTGATTACTAACTGCCCTGGAGCACAAGCTGACTCTAGGAGCTCCTTACTCTGTCGCCCTCTTGCTGGGTGTCTCAGACATTATCTTTTATTTTACAGCTCTGATAACGTGAAATATTTACTTACAATTGTTTATAGTGTTGTGAATAATTTACGGTGATGTTTGTCTGTAACTGGTTTTTCTAATCATTAAGCTACAGACCACACTACATTTTTCATTTCATAGAGCAATGTCCACATAGCAGTTACAAATATTTAAATTTAAAAAGTTTGTTACTGACAGGTACTTACACATGAAAAGCATGCTATCTTTCCCAATAAAATTTCACAAGTTTGCCTGCATTGAAATAATACACTCATTAATAGTAAAACAAATCTTGCTTTAAAAAAAAATCACATAGCCAGGTGTCTTCTGCAGTACAAAAGCTTCGTTTAAGTTGGGGAGAAGTTTTTATTATGGCACATAAGCATATGAAAAGATGCTCAACACCATATATCACTAGGGAATTGCAAATTAAAATGAGATACTACTATGCTCCTATTAGAATGGCTATAATCTAAAATACTGACAGAGCAAATACTAGAGAACATGTGGAGCAATAGGAACTCATTCATTGCTGGTGGGAATGCAAAATGGTACAGCCACTTTGGAAGACAGTTTGGCAGTTTCTTACAAAGCTAAACATAGGCTTATTGTATGATCCAGCAATTACACTCCTAGGTATTTACCCAAAGGAGTTGAAAACTATGTCCAAACAGAAACCTCACAAATTTTTATGGCAGCTTGATTCATAATTGCCCAAATTTGGAAGCAAACACAATGTCCTTCCATAGGTAAAGGGATAAACAAACTGTGGCACAACCATACAATGGAATATTATCCAGAAATAAGAAAAATGAGCTATCAAGCCATGAAAAAAAAACATGGAGGAACTTTAAATATATACTGCTAAGTGAAAGAAGCCAATCTGAAAAGGCTAGGTAGTGTATGATTCCAACTATATGACCTTATGAAAACTATAGAAACTGTAAAAAATAAAATCAGTGGTTGCCACAGGTTAGATGGGGGAGAAAGGAGGTGGAAAGAAGGAATGAATAGGTAGAGCACGGGGCATTTTCAGGGCAGTAATACCTATTCTGTATGATACTATAATGGTGGATACATGACATTATACATTTGTCAAAACCCGTAGAAATGTATACACAGAGAGTAAACCCTAATGTAAACTATGGACTTACTAATAAAGTATCAATACCAGTCCGTCAATTGTAACAAATGTACCACACTGATAATGTAAGATGATAATAATAGAGGAAACTGTGTTTGTGTGTGTGTGGGGGGAAAGTTTATATGGGAACTCTGTACCTTCTGTGCAATTTTTCTATAAACCCAAAACTGCTCTAAAATAAAATTTATTTTAAAAAATTATTATTGCATCAAAGTGATATTAATGCAGTCTGTTTTTTGCTGCATCATCTGACTACACTAGACCTGTAGGTCTCTCAAACCTTCAGTGAAGCTAAATTTAATTGGGCAACTAAAAGTGAGATGCTAACATATAATAATTAAGTGCTAGATTTTAACTGTAATAAGAATTTAATAAGAAAGAAGGGAACTGTCCTTAATTAAACCTGGATATCTCTTGTGAAACTGGACTCCCTTTGCATTCAGTATACCCACCTGTCATGCACATCTTTTTTGCATATAAACATATATAAATAACACACCTAAATACATTCTGTAAGTATTGATAAGTATGGTAGAGACTATGGTTTTTCTATATCCATTCTCCCCTTCTTTAATAAGAGAACTTTGATTTTCAGTTGAGGTTATTTTTGTTCAGCTGAAAGATTACGTTTCCCAGCCTATAGCGCAGCTACAAGTGGCCATGTGATGAGTTCTTGCCAGTGAGATTTAAATGGAATTATTGGGTGATATTTCTGGAAAATCTCCTTGAAAGAGAAGAGGTATGACCTTTTTCTATTCCTCCTTCCATCTTACTGCTTGGTATAAAGATGTGGTGACTAGTACTCCAGAACTCATATTGGACCATGAGGATAAGAGCCATACCTATAACATGACAGAGCAGAAGCCTGGAAAAATCTTGGTTCTCTGATGAAATGTAGAGCTACCATACCAGCCCTGGACTAGCTCTTGACTTCTGTGAGAGAGAAAGAAGCATCTGTCTTGTTTATGGCATTGCTCTTTGGAGTTTCTTTTACTTTCTGCTGAACCTTACCCTAACCAATTGGTTAGAAACTTTGCTGAAGTTTTCATGACAGATAGAGGAGAATCTCGGAAATATTTCACACCACACAACAAATTTAATTAATCCTTTCATTAGACAGGTCCTCTCTCTAGTCTCCTCCCAGATCCAAATCCCTTTTACACCCTCCCCCAACTCTCTGTAACATGTTTCTTCATCTTTGGAGTCAGAGCCGACTTCCATGTCTCTAATCCTCAAATGACACTTGGATGGACATTCTACTTCTTTAGCCTTTTCTTCAGGGATTACTTTTTCCTGCAAGGGGGAACAAATTTATTTCAGCTGAGCTTTTTCTAATAGGTACAGTCTGCAGTCTGCCACAAGATGATAGTAACAACAGCAGTTCTAATATCCAACGTGATTAAGTGTTTACCATGGATGGTCATTTAATCCTCACAACAACACTATAAAGTATTATATTTCCTTTTACAGAGAGAGTAAGTAATCTGCTTGTGTCAGAAAAGGTGAGCACTCCACCTGAAATTCATGTTCCTCCTCCTCTAAAATGGAGTCTTCACTGGGAGATGACCATACATCACAGACTACATATGCATTTATAATTGTTATGTCTTCCTAAAATTTGAATCTTTATCATTATGAAGTATCCCTCTTTCTCTCTAGTAATATTCCTTGTCTTGAGGTCCATTTTGTCTGCTATTAATATAGCCACTCCTATTTCTTGTGCTTACTGTTTACACGAGATATTTTCCCCCATCTTTTTTATTTTCAATCTATTTGTCCTTGTGTTTAAAGTGCATCTCATGTAGACATCATATAGTTCATTCTTGCTCTTTTATACAGTCTTACAATTTCTGTTTTCTGACTGGAGTGTTTAGTTCATTTACATTTAATGTAATTATTATGGGTATATTTAAAGTTGTCATTTTGTTATTTTCTATTTGTTGCATCAATTTTTTTGTTCCTCTGTCTCTCATTTCCTTCCTACTTTTGTGTTAAATATTTTTAAATATTCCATTTTAATTTTTCAATTGACTTTGTACTACATTAATTTTTGTAGCATTAATTTTCAGTTTCTTTAGGGTTTACAAAATACACTTGAACTTATTCCAATTGACTTAGTGTTAAATTGAATTACTTCTGATAAAATATAGGAGACTTGCAATAGTATAATTCCATTTAACCCTTGTCTTTAGGACTATTATTGTCTTATATATGCATCTGTGCTTGTTATCAACTCATCAGTACAGTGGTATACTTTTTGCTTTAAACAGTCTTGTGTTTGTTTTTTTTTTTTAATTTGAATACTTTTTTAAAGAAGCTTTAGATTACATAAATGTTACATCAGAAATATAGGGAATTCCCATATACCCCACTCCCTCCCCCTCCCATACTTTCCCATATTAACAATATCTTTCATTAGTGTGGTACATTTAAGTGAGGAAAGAAAAGAAAAAAAATTTGATTATCTTTTATACTTACCGACATAGTTGCTATTTCTATCATTTAAGTGTAATTTGACTATACTATCAAGAATCTTAAAATATTTATATTATTTTACAATTATTGTACTTACAGGAATTTTTATGGAAATTATTAGAGATGGACATAAATTTCTTTTTTTTTTTGCACATTTTTTAAACTTTATTTTTAAAGAAGTTTTAGATTACAGAAACATTCATTGAAAATATGGGGATTCCCATATTCCCCACCCCCCTCACATTTCCTCTATTAATAACATCTTTCATTAGTGTGGTACATTTATTACAATTGATGAACAAATATTGAAGCATTGCTACTAACCATGGTCTATAGTTTACATTATGGCTTATACTTTGCACCCTACAATTTTATAGATTTTGACAAAATGTATAATGGCCTGTATCCATTGTTGCAATATCATGCAAAACAATTCCAATGTCCCCAAAGTGCCCCATGTTCCATCTATTCCTTCCATCCCATCCCCTCAGAACATCTAGTGACTACTATCTTTATATCAACATTACAAGTCTTTCCATTATACTAGATACTAATAAGTCTACTTTGGTCCATGGTTGCATTCCCTGTTATATTTGTTCATTCCTCAGTCTTGAGGAGTTTGGAATGGTGATGCCTGCTCTGCTTCTGATTGAGAGGGTTCTTATATCCCATGGAGTAGATGGATGGAAATGTCTTGTTTAAAGTTGTAGATACTCTGTTTTTTTGGATGGGCATTGTCCATCATCATCCTTTTGTTAGCTGTCCTGGGCAAGTCCGAAGAACTGGGGAGTAGGTGTTGGCTGCAACTCTGCTGAGATTCAGGGGTCAACTGGCATATGAATAGACCAAAGATTTACGTCTCTGGGAAGTACATGTAATGGGTATAGTGCTAATTATAAGATCAAATAGAAAGGATAGAAGAACCCTGTGTAGCGAAATTATAAATGACTCTAAATCTGTTACATTGGGGAAATAGGTTAACATATTCCAAGATAAGGTCAACCAATGGGCTGTCATTTTCCTGGGGTTGGCTGCCCTTCCTATGTGTCCACATGTCTCTATAGCTCTTGAGAGCACCCCTGCTTGAGGTTTTGTTTACTGTGGAGTCAATGAGATCCTTCTGAGACATGTATAAGCGTAACCTCTGAAATGACCTCCGGACTCACTTTGAAATCTCTTAGCCATAAAAACTCATTTGTATTGAATATTTCCTCCTTTTGGTCAAGGTCTCTTTCCAAATGCATCACTACTCAGCGCTTGGTAATAATCCCTTGGTTCCAGGGAGGCTCATATCTGGGAGTCAAGTCCCATGTCCAGGGGAAGGTAGTGCATTTATAGGCTGAGTTTGTCTTAGAGAGAGGCCACATTTGAGCAACAAGGAGGCTTTCAGCAGGTAATTTTTAGGCAATATCTAATACTAGGCTAAGTTTCAGTTTCACAGGAACAAGGTTCATAAGTACAACCATTAATATGAAGGGCCTGGGGTATTGCTCTTTCCTCCTTTGCTAGCCACTGCCCATGTACTCTAGGGATTCTTGCAACTCTATTGAGAGTGTAGCAGGACTTGCCAGGATGGAAATTCAATATTATTTCAGTTATTGTTTGGGTCTCCACCTACCATGACCACTTGAACATATACATATTCTGTAAAAGCATGCCCCATATGCTTTTATGGTGCTACCGGTTATTGAACTTGGGACCTTGTACATGGAAAACAGGCGCTCAACCACTGAGCTTCACCCGCTTTCCATAAATTTCTTTTTATAATCACGTTTTGCTCACTTACCTTATAATTAAAATTTTGCAATAATTTAAATGTCTAAGGACAGGCATATCATTACAAAAATTTTAATAAAGGTGTATAGCTATAAAGTGGCCTGAGGAGGCAATTCTAAGTAGAATTCTGTTGTGGAGGATCCTGGAAAGTCCAGTGGCAGAGTGAGGGTAGAGGGCCCTTTGTGGGGTTGGTTGATGGTAGAAGGGAGAGAAAAAGAAGAAAAAGGAGAGGTCATACCAAATGGGGTTGCAACAATCACCCTAAATTCATTCATTCAGCAGACCTGTATTCAGCAACTAGTAAGCCTATATTCCTCTAAGCGGCATTTGTCAGTGGTCATTTACTCCCATGGTTCTTTGGTGCTTGAGATAGAAGTCAAAGTCCTTTGTAAAGTTTACAGCCCTTTACCTATACAAGATATGTTTATTATTTTGCCCTTTACACCTTCAAATTCTAAAGAATCATGTCAGTAATAGAAGAAATGAATCCCCAATATAGGGACATGGTGAGTAAGCCATACCCAGGGAAAATATATACTAGTTAACCAGGGTCTTCTGGAGACGGCATCTCTTCTCCCTTGGCTGTCACACATTCCAACAACACTTTAAGATGGAATTTAAAGCCAAATAAGAGAGAAGGCAGAGGTCTGGTGGATATGTTGTAGGACCTTTCAGAATCCCCTAAATTAATCTGCATTGGCAGCAACCTGTTCAATCTTCCCATAGGACCAGGCCTAAGGAAGGAAGTATTTTTAAAAATGCACACTTAAAAAGACAGAGCTTCAGAATGCATAGCAATACAATAAATCCAAATCCAACTCCCTTATTTTATAGATGAAAAAACTCAAGTCTTGACAACTTGATTGACTTACTAAGATTATAACTAGTTAATGGTAAGCCATGATTAAAACCCCAGTCTCCTAGCTATTAATCTAATGGTTTTCCCACAATATCAAGTTGCCCCAAGTTTGGGTATTACATACATCCTTAAAAAAACCATAAAAACACAAAACAAAGCAAGGCAAAAAGCCAAAAGCAAGATCTGGCAAGTCTGACATCAAACATTGGTAGAAAATATTTAAACATTACATGGAAATGAAATGTCAAGCTATGTTGCTTTTTATAAAAGTGGATTGTGTCAACTATACTAAATAATTTTTCCTCCTAAAATTGCTAAACAAAAGAAGGGATGTGGAGTGCTACTTATTTGAGCCCTGGGCATTTTTTAATATGAAATGATATGTATCATTCGAAATATGGCTTCAGCTGATTTGGGCAGTACTTTCTGGCCATAGGCAGAGTGAGAATGAACCTGTTTGGTCAAGATGCTTAGCTGCTTGGCATAGGAGTCAGAATAAGATCATGTTTATTCCACTGGACATTTTATTCATTATCTAGACTCACAGAAGGCAAAGAGCATGATAACAAAGTCCTTTGGTGACCATTAAATGGGAAGGCATTGTCAATGTGAATGAGGGCAGAAAAGTATAATAAATACAAGTTTTGACATATATGCTAGGAAGATCCATTGGGTTTCACTTGGAAAGAAACCTAACAGCTGGGTATGGAAATGGGTTCCAGAAATTCTAGGGATGAGAATGTCAGAGAAAATGATAATGATTAAAAAAGAGAAAGGAATTTATGACAGTTTGTGAAATGTTACAAGGTTGCAAAATGAAATGGAGGGGGAAAAAACAACCTCAAACAAAAAGGAATTTTTGGGGGGGATACTTACAATGTAACTATACACTTATATGCATTTACATAATTCTTTTATCTCAAAATCTATGAATGGAAAGATTTCTGTTATTATGTTGGAGAGAGAAACATTTCGGGTATGGGACTTGAGGTAGTATCAAAGTAATGAAATAAAAGGATTAGTTGCATGTAAAAGGCAATGTAAAGGTATTGTTAGCATCCTCAGGATCCCATTTAAATTAACAAAAGACGAGGAATTGAAAAAAGGAGAAAGAGGAAAAGAAGGAAATTGTCTCTGCCCTGTGGTGTCTATTATGCTTTTTCTCTCTGCTACTTCATCAAGAAAAGACAAACAGATTTTCTTTCTTAATACATCCTTGCCAGTTTATAGATCTAGAAAAGAGCAGTCAAGCCACAGCTACAACCCAAGCAAAGGCTCCCTCTATAATCCTATAAGCATTCTTGATTTCCCAGGGAACTAGAGCAAATGCTGTTCAATTTTCTCATCCTCCCACAAGTTTGGAATTTTTTGAGCTTAAAATTCTCTCATCCTGTCTTTATCCCAGAGCACATAGCAGTCTTTTCTCCCACTGTATAAGTAGTGTCATGATGAAATTCAGCACGTGTGATTACCATGTACTAAGAAATCATATGCCATTGGATCAGAGATGGACAATCCCTGAACAAACAGATGGAGTAATTGAGTTGCCCTTTACAGCAGATACCTTTATTTCATGGTAGAAGGAATCCATTAGATTGAAGAAATATTGAAATTAAAGACTGACTTACCTAGAAATATTAAAGTTTCCAAATATACAAACTAAACTGCAGAAAGTAGGGGTTTAATTGCTCTACAAAAGTAATAATGAGTGATGTATGATAGATAGGAATAGAATTGAAAGGGAAAAAAAAGATAATTTAGCATGATTTTTAGTAAACATCCATCCACCCTCTAAGTTTAAGGGAATGATCAGTCTTACAAGTGAAGTCAGTATTTAAGTCAGGATTCCTGGGAGCTTAAAACCGACATTTGATGATCTCTCTGGAGAGTAGTTGGGAATGACCCAGACAGCAGATTTCCCCCTTCTCTCTTCTGAAATTCTGGGTATTTAAAATCAGATATAAGATAGCCATCTGGGAAGCTCAACCAGCACATATGATGCTTATGATCTTTTTCTTAGACCAGCAGGCTGTTTTGACAGAGGGCACTGTGTCAACATTAATTTACCTCACTATATCCTTTTACAAACCAATCCAGAGAATCATTAGCCACATTCTCCTTCCTTTGCACATTCAGTTCTCTGCATGTGAAAGATTAAGCTTAAAAAGAATCTCAAATAAGGTCAAAACTGTTCATATTTATAGAACAACATACAACAATATTGTATGTGCTGTGAGAGCAGTAAAAGGGGCAATAATATTTGTGAATATACAGTGGTGATTATAAACAATTCATTTGAATTCATCAGATACAGTCAACATTGGAAAGGTTGATTTTATATTCAAAGACCTTCAAATTAAGTACTCTATAGCTGAGGGAAGTCTGCTTCTGATTCAACTAACACATAGGTATCTGCTATATGGACCAGGCACTATTTACTTTATTTCAGTTCCTGACTAAATGCCAAATATTGTGCTTATACTGGGGATACAAAGATGGACAAGATATAATCACTACCTTCTAGAGGCTCACAGTCTGGTGGAGGAGAGCAATTCACAAAAAGATAATTACATTCAATAACAATATGGTAAGTGTTATTAAATGGGCAAGCATGGGTGCTATGGAAGCACATTGGAGGGGCTAAGCAAGGTTTTCTGGAGGAAGTAACTTCTGAGCAACTCTTGAAGAATGGAAAAGAATTAGATAGGAAAGAAAATGAGGAAGAAACAGCAACTTAAGCTAGGGCCAAGGACTGAGAAACAATGCTTCAGTTGTACTAGAGAACAGAGTGGGAATTCGGGAGTGGAGGGAAATGATGGCTGAAGAGTCAGGCAGAGTCCAGATCATAGAGGGAGTCATAACATGTTAAGGAGTTCTCCTAGCTTTTACTTAGTGGAATGTTAGTAGACTTCCCTAGTGGAAAAAGAAAGTTTGAAAAACATTGGCTTAAATTGATTAACCTAATTTATATTGTTGATTAAAATTACCTATCAGCACTCTATTCTTTAGTACATTGAGGTTGCTTTTTTTAAACAATGTGGTAGAACTTTAAAAATATAATCACGTATAGCAAAACAGCTTTGCTTAATTAACTCTACCACTGTTGACTCTCAGTCTTTATACTGTAGATGTTAACATTTTTATAGAAACACCCAAATCCTTTATGGAAGGAGTCAATGTATAAATAAAAATAAACAAATGAATAAATAAGTATATGCAGTATTATATCTATTCCAAATAAAATAAATGATGTATTTAATTCACTCTTATTTGTAAATGACTTATTTTGGTGTTTGTGTTGCCAGTTTAATGTTACATGAATATCAAGGAGTACTAAGGAACACAGACCAAATTTTTTTGAAAAATTAGAACCATGCAATATGCTATGTGTATATCAATTGACAGTAATCTAATAGATTACACTCCATTGATTTGAAAAATTAAAGCACTTAGTTTCTTTGGTGCAAATTTTTCTTCCTGGAGGTAGTTGAGGCATTAAAAATTTATCTTGTTAAATAGTTTTTATAACTTTTAGAAAAAGCAGAAGCAATGTATTTGGTGTATTTTTCCACCATCACTGCAGCTCTGAAGAAGACTGGTTTGCCTGGAATGTTTGCCATGGGTGCAATTAACCCATGAAACTTAATGAAATCAAGGTAGTTTAAATGCCCAGTTGTCATGATCAAAACAATGTTCATTGTGACAGTCTAAGAAATGGTCATTACATGGCCTGCTTCTTTAATATAAGAGATAATGTTAAGTTAGAAAGACATTTTTTTAAAAAAAGGCAACAATTACTTTTTCCAAAGGTTGGTTTCTTTAAAAGAATGCCAAAGAAAGGACAATTCATATTAACAGAGCCTGTGCAAATTAGAGCAGAAATGGTAAAATTGTTTCTCGTAGGCCCTCAAAGATGAGCGGATGTAGCTCAAGTGGTTGAGCACCTGCTTCCCATGTAGGAGGTTCTGGGTTCAATCCCTGGTACCTCCTAAAAATAAATAAACGAGAAAACCACCTTTTATTGGGGAGCAAATGTAGCTCAGTGGCTGAGTGCCTGCTTCCCATGTACAAGGTCCTGGGTTCATTCCCTGGTACCTCCTGAAAAAACAAACAAAACAAAACAAAAAAACCACATTACTATTTATTAAGAAGAAAAAACATATAATAATAAAAAGTAGGAAATATCAGGTTTTGAGAGGTATACCATATCTCATTGTTGTCATGAAAAATTAGGATTTACACCAGAGGTTCTTAAACTTTTTTGTTCCACATACCCCTTTGCCAGTCAGATGAAAACCATGGACCCCTTACTAAATCCACTCTATACTGTGTATTATTTAATAAATATATCACACCCACACCAACACATCCCCACAAGAATAATGTTTTTTTGAATTTCAATTCAAGCTCACAGATCCCTGGTTAAGAACTCCTGATTTAGACACTGAAACTGAGGTTTTAATTAATGGGGTAGATGATTATATTAGCTGGTACCTAAGAAATTCTCATAAAGTGTGCTATTTTGGATGCCTAATTTAATGTTTTGTGAAATCTCTCTCTCTCCTAGAAAGATAGATGTCAAGACCTTCTTTGATTTGAATTTTTCTGGTTTCAAATTGAAAAGGAACCTCAATCAAAAGATGTGAACCTGGAGTTTGAAGGTGAATAAAAAGGAAAAGTCTTACTAGAAAGGCTAAAGAGAATTTTAAGACCCTGAGATGTTAGAGATACTATTTTCCCAAAACTCTGTCCATTCCCGGAAGATGAACAATCTAAAAACTACTATGGAAAATATAATTGGGAGTCAAAAAAAGAGCAAAATAATGTTAGGAGGGGAAAGAACTCAAAACATTTCATTCAGATATACGTAATAATTGATTATGGCCTTGCCTAGGAAATCTTGAGATCAAACATAGTATATCTAGATTTGGCAAAGGCTGTGGATAATATTTTCATTAAAAAATCAAACAATTTTGAGAGAATCTAGTTTACTAAAGTAACACTCTCTAGAGTGGATACTCAACATCTGGGATATGTGCATGATTCCTAGGGTATGTGAAGAAAATATTGGAGCTTTTTGTATTATTTATGTTTCCTTACCCTCTATTTTGCTAAAGGGCTGCCAATGCAAAGTACCAGAAATGGGATGACTTTTATAAACAGTATTTATTTGGGGTAAAAGTTTACAGTTCCAAGGCTGTGAAAAGTCCAAATTGAGGCACCATCAGTGATGCTTTCTCACCAAAACCAGCTACTGTTGATCTTGGTGTTGTTGCCACATGGTGAAGCAAGATGGGTGCCGATCTCTGCTGAAGTCTCTGCCTTCCCCTCCTGAATCTACCATCTCTTGGAGCTCAGCTGTGAGCAACCAGGCATAGGGCTTGTCTCTTTCCAGTCTCCTATATCAGTCTCAGCTATTCTGTTCTCTTCTCAAGTGCAGCTGTAAACTATCAGGCATGTAGCAGGGCTGATCTCCTCTTGAGCTGCTCTATGGGCCCAGCCTCTTTGAGCCTCTTGGAGGCTTCTGTTTTCCTGCAGTCCTCTCTCTCACATTGCAAAATTAAATATGTCAGCTTCTTTTTCCTGTCTGTCTGTCTGTGTGAGTCCATTTATAGCAGACCCAGCAAGGGGGCAGAGACTCAACCTGAGTCACAACTCACTGACATAATCCAGTCAAATTGGTCTCACAGGATGGACTGCTTTAAAACATAAAATTTCTCTTTTTGGGATTCATAAAATAATTTCAAACTGCCATATTCCATCCTTTGAATCTCGAAGAAAACATTACAATATTCCTAAAAACCTTAAATCATTTCAGTAGCGATGCTAAGTACAAAATCACATCAAAATCAGTTATAGGAATAAAGTTTGTCTTGGGTCAAAAGTCCCCTCTAGCTGTAGATGTGTGAAACTTACAAAATAAGTTTTCTATTTCCAATAAACAAAGGAGAGACAAACATAGGATAAACATTTTCATTACCATAAGGAGAAATTGGGAGGGAAACAGTCATGGGTCCCAAATAGTTCTAAAAACCTGCAGGGCATATTCCATTACATTTCAAATTCTGAAAATCATCCTTAAAACGATGGTTTCTTCTCCTCAGGGCCTCATGGAGGCCTTCCTTTTCAACAGGCTTGCCCAATGGCCATACTTTTGGTTCCACTCTCTTCAAACATCTGGGTGGTGACCAAGCTCCAGACCTCACCCTCCAAGAACATTTGTCTTTTGGACACACTTTCCCCAATCTCTGGGGTACAGTCTCAATCTCTGGGGTACAGTGAGATGGTGGCAATATATTCCCTAATTTTTGGCATACAGGCCCAACCTTCTCAGAAGAACAGTGGGGTGGTGACTTAACTCTCCCCAAACTATGGAGAACAGGCCTATGCCCCTCAGGGGAGTGGGGTGGTGACTAACTCTCCCCAACCACCAGAGAATGCTCTCCACCATCTCTGTAGCCTGGAGCAGCCAAACTCCATGAACAACAGGCTGGAACATCCACCTTCTTCAAATGCCGGGGCAAACTCACCCTCTCTGTAACATGGGTGGTATCCCACTCATGGCCCAAGAACATGCCTTAATTCCAGACCTCAGCTTCCATAGTAGTCCTCTTGAATCTGTTTTCCCTTCAATCTCTCCTCTTCCCTGTCCCTTTTAGTCCAGGCTGACAGTGAAATTGTTCATACAGAACTCACAAAAAGCTTATTGGTTTAGCATGCAGGAAACAGGTCCAAACCATCAGACAGTAAGACTTTCTACAAGTCCTTCCTGGATAATTGCATTTCCAATTCTGACTTACAAGTTCCAAGTTTAATTAAGTCTTCACAGGGGCCACTATCCTCTGGGGGCTTGTTTTCCGGAAGCTTGGAATTTCCAAAATAAGTCTCTGGTTTCTTTGTGCCCAGCAATTCGGTTCTAAGTTTATCTCTTTCCTTTTGTATTTTGCTATAAGCTGCCAGGCTGTATTTTCCACATTTACTTTGGAAATCTCCTCAGCTAAATGTCCAAGCTCATTATTTTCAAATTCTGCTTTCCATCTAACATCAGGAGGCTATTTTGCTAAGTTCTCTGCAACTTTAAAGCACGGATTGTCTTTCTTCCATTTTCTAATAATAGTTTCATCATTTCCTTTTATGACCTCACTGTAAATAACTTTAGGGTCCATATTCCTACCAACAGTCTCTTCAAAGCAATCTAGGCCTTTTCTATCAAGAATCTCACAATTCCTCCAAAAAATACCTCTTAACATTTATAAAAACATTCCAGCATTTTTGGTAATTGCAGCAGCACGACCCCACTCTCCTGGTACCAATTTTTTATATAAGCCATCCCATTTCTGGTACTTTGCATTGGCAGCCCTTTAGCAAACTAAAACATCCTCCTTAAATTTTAAATTTTGTGTACTTTATAATGTATATTATATGTTCATAATATGTTAGTCTAGTATAACATGTGAATACCAATCAAAAATTTTTTACTGCTGGGGTGTAAGGTCAAAGAAGTCAGGAAATCCAATGTTAAGAACACTTAGTTAAGAGTCTGATAGATTTTTTTCTTACCTCTAACAATTATTTCTTTTGTGCTTTTAGGCAAGTTACATAACCTCTCTATGCTTCAGTGACCTCATGTGTAAAATGGCAATAGTTATATAATACCTAACGCATAGGGTTGCTTGAAGAATACATTGAATAATTAATATAAAGTACATAGTGCTCACTTTACACACCATAAATGTTCCTTACTTTTATGACTTTATGATTCCAAAGGGTCAGGTGGAAGTCTTTGAAATAGTGAATGTAAACTCATGATTTTCCTTCATGGAAAAACACATTAGATTTTTATTATGTTCCAAGAAGCCTCAATTATACATATTATTGAGATAAATCTGCTTATATTTTGAAGAACATAGACCACAAAACCATTTTTCTGGGACCAGTGAACTAGCATATGATGGCCTGAGTTGTACACAGTGCTGATTTTAGTCCCATTTTAAAAATATTTGTTTGCTTAATAAAGATAGAAATTGGGAGCCTAGGTAAATAATTCTAGAAGCCCTGAAGGCAACAGGATCTGTTATTTATTTTTCAGATTTGAGGTTTGTTGATTTTTGAAAATTATTGCATTAGAGAGAATATTTATTTTTGTAAAGAGGTAAAACAAAATAATTTACAACCATTTACCTACTCAAACATCATTGTGCATTAAATGTGTATTCATATTTACAACTAGTATGTATATACCAATATATGTAAATAGAAAAAGCCCATTAATAATAAATACTGGAGTCCTGCAAATCATCCTGAAGAACTTACCTATTGATAACTTGCTCCTGAATTAGAGAATAAACAACAGAACTTTAACAAAATTAATTAAAAATTTAGCTTTTATTCTCAGGAATGTAATTTTATCTCAGTGGGTGTATTAGCCAAAGAAGTATTGATGCAAAGTACCAGAAATATGTTGGTTTTTATGAAGGGTATTTATTTGGGGTAAAAGCTTACAGTTACAAGGCCCTAAAGAGTCCAACTCAAGGCACCATAAGAGATGTTTTCTCACCCAAAGTCTGTTGCCATGTGTTGACACAAGATGGCGGGCGAAATCTGCGAGGGTTCAGCCTTCCTCTTCCCTCTTAAGGCTCTGTGGCTTCTTCCAGTCTCAGCTGTAGGCTGGCATAGGGCTCATCTCTCTTCCAGGGCTCGTTTCTCTCCGGAATCAGCTGTTCTGTTCTCTTCACAAGGTCAGCTGTAAACTATCAAGTGAATGGCTCATCTCTTTTCCTTGGGCCTCTGCCGTGTTTATGGAGCTGTCTCTCTTCCTCTGTGTATCTTTTCTGTGTATCTACTTCTGTGTTCTTGATTGAGTGTCCATTTATATAGCCCATCAAGGGGGCAGGGACTCAACTCTGAGTCACCCTAATGACATGGTCAGATCAAAGCCCTGATCTTAACATAATTTAATCAAAGATATCTCAGCTGAATTGAATACAGTCAAAGGGTATCACACCCAGAGGAACCAGTTTACAAACAATCAATATCTCTTTTTGGAATTCATAAATAATATCAAACGGCCACACTGGGATTTGGGAGCCTTTTCTAGTCTGTTATAGTAGAGCAGGATTTTGTCTCCACTAAATCTTTGATGAAGATCTAAAAACATTCAAAAACTTTTATGGTTTGTTGTATCCTGTATGTATCCCAGAAAATAATATTCTTAAAGCTAATTCATTCTTATGGGTATAAACCTATTGTAAGTAGCTTTTCATGAGGTTACTTCAGTTAAGGCATGGCCCAGATTGGATCTTAATCCTCTTATAGAAGTCCTTTATAAAGGAATGAATACGCAGAGAGAAAGCCCCTGAAAGCAAGAAGCTGAAATCAACAAATACTGGAAGAGAAGGGAGAGACCAGCAGATGCCTCCAAGTGCCTTGACATGTGGCAGAGGAGTCAAGGATTGTCCACAGCTGGTCTTCAGGAAGAAAGCATCGCCTTGATGATGCCTTGATTTGGGCATTCTCACATCCTAAAAACTGTAAGCTTGTAAGCTAAAAAATTCACATTGTTAAAAGCCAACCCATTTCATGATATATTGCTTTCAGCAGCCTAGCAAACTAAAGCACCCCCACCTCCAGTTTAGGCCACTTGATTCAGGGAAACCTCATGAAACCTGAGTAGCAATGCCTGGATAATAGTTACATGTTCAGTATGGAATAGTAAAAGGAAAGAGTGAAAACAAAACTAAAGGCAGAAAATGGAATCTAAATACTTATAACAATTAGCCTGGCATCATGCTTTCACTTAAATCAGTATGTGAGTTTAGCAGAGATATATGTTAAATAAACAAATGTAATGGAAACCAGGTGCAACGAAATATTCATAAAGGGTTCAACATGCTCAACAAAAATGTATTGAGCACCTACTAGCGGCAAGACATTGCAAAATTCTGAGAGTGGGGTAAGGGAGATGAGAAATAATAAGATATATAAATGAGTATGACATGGTCTTTCACATCAAGGAACTTCCAATCTGGTGAGGGAAGTAGACATGTACAAAGATAGCATGGAAAATATTTTTTAAAAGCTATGGGATGGTAGAAAGAAGATTCTACTGGGATTGGATCTTAGACTTGGATTTAAAACAAGATTCCCTTACTGGTCTAGGCTAGATTGCCAGATAAAATACAGGACACCCATTCAATTTGAATTTTAGGTAAATAATGAATGTATTTTTAGTATGCCCAAATGTGCAAGGCAACCTGTATATTTATTTGCTAAATCAAGCAATTCTATCTTAGGCAAATGTGCTGGTTAGTCCTAATTTGTCAAATCTCCCCACCCTTTTTTGCCCTACTTTGTGTCCCTCCGGGAAGCTGACCCCTGTGGTCTCTATTTCTTGTGCATCCTTGCCAGCTGTTTTTGTTGCATTCAGCCATTGGGAGGCACTGAGAGGAGAATAGACAGTAGGAGGAGAGTAGGCAGGTAGTTTTTCCTTGTCTCCTTCATGCCTTAACATAACATCTCTGGTAGTGGCAGTATTTCTCTAAACTAGAGCTCTTGCCTGAAAGTTCCTCCTATATGGTTTCAGCTCTCCTAAGACTCTGATCACATTTTTTCCTCCCATTGCTCCTTTAATTTTGGGAATAAATCTTTGGGTGCCTCAGCATCCCTTTGTTTGGTTAACATTGCCCCTAGGTAATCTTTTATAATCTCCTTCATTTGAACTATCTGAGTTAAAAATGGACTTTCTTTCCTGGACTCTGGTTGATAAAGCAAGTCTCTCTCATTTCTTTGAGTCTCAATCTCTTTATTCATATAATGAGGGATATAATACCTCCTTCATATATTTTTTTTGTGTGAGGAGATCATATATGTAGATTTCATGGAAGAGGGTGGTGGTCAAACATTTGAACTGGTATTTAGCATACCATGTCAATAATTATTTTTAGCTTCTGGTATGACTGACTAGTAACTATTGAATCAAATCTCTTATAAATAGTATGTATAAACTCTGGACAAATTATAAAAATCAACTATCTGAAGATACTGTAGAGTCACCAAAAGTAGGTAGTTACTGGAGGAGTGTTAATACTTGGATGAAAAGAATAGCACTGGGTGAGTTTCTCATTTTATGGCTTTTAGACTGAGAGCAGGCTCCAGTCTGCATCAGATGGGGAGACTGAAATTCCTATAGAAAATCTGTAGTCTTACTGTCTTGAAGTACCAGAGGAAAGAGCTTGACATAAACGCAACCCCTGGAAATTGAGGGTGGAGGGGTTGGGGGGGGGAGGTCCCGAAAAGGGAAAACCAGAAATTGGGATCCCCAAATTCTATCTATAAACTCCCACTGGAAATCTGGCTGGCCCCTGAATCACACCACTATGGGTAGACCCTAGCAGGCCAAAAAAGACTAAAAGAATGTTCTGAGCTTTAAGCTGCTGCCTATTGCAATGGAGAGTTTGCAGTATGAGTCCAAAAGAAGTTAAGTGCCTATTAAAACAATAGGAGAACTTACAGGGAAGATGGCAGATTAGGGAGCTCCAGGGGCTCAGTCCTTTCACCAAAACAACTATTAAACAGACAGAAACTGTATCAAACAACTATTTTGAAATTCCAGAGGCCAGAAGAACACTGTACAGCATCCAGGGAAGTATGGAAGGAAGAGGCTGATAAATTACAGTAAAGAACTGTAAATTTCTCTCTCAGTGCGGTGGCTACCAGCGCCCATACCCCACTCTCGCAACAGGCCACCATGGGGTCCAGTCCCTGGCTAACAGAAAGGGACATAAAAATCCTCTTACCCAAGAACAGGGGTGTGCACTGCCGATCACTGATCACAGCTGTTGATTAGTGAATCTGGGTCCCTGGGTGCTGGCTCTGAGGGCAGCTATTATTTCAACCCATTCCAGACAAAGGCTGCGTCAGCCATTGTTTCAACCCTCCCTGGACAGGGGCGGAGGCAGTGGACGATTTAAGGATGCAATATTTCCTCATGACTGTGGGGGACAGCTGAAGGGCTGCATTTGCTGGGCAGACCAGGAGAGCTCGGCTTTGGGGAGCTATCAGAGAAGGTTTTGGCACCCTTACTGATCCCCTTCTCAAGGAACTTTGAAAATGGTCTGCGCCCCCTTTATGGGTCCCTGGCCCGGTTTTGGCTGGGAAAGATGGGATTGGAAAAGTCCTCCCCCAGGTGACCCTCTTCCCAGAATTTGCCCTTCAGACAAAAGCAGAGTGAGACAATGAAAGGAGTATAAAAACTATAGAGGCCAGCAATCTGGGGCAAAGGCCTGCCAGCTTCAGATACCGAAGAGAGGGAGGTTTGTACCCTGGGAAACAGAGGGCACAACCAAATTCCTGTAAACAGGGGAAGTCTAAAACAACTAACTAGCAAAAGCCCAGGACAAGACAGAGGCCCAGAAGGACAGGCAAAATCCAACACACTGCATTAGCCTTGGGGAGACTTTTCCTGAAGCTCAAGAAATCTCTGTCTTATCAACACCAGTTAGAAAACCAAGAAACAGACATCCCAGAGAGTAAACCCCAGAGTTCTTCAGGCTGAAACGAAAGGACACTAGACTAGATTCAAAGCAGCATAAAGAAATAAAGACCTGCAGTAAAGGTAACCTTTTGGGTAATTATAAGTATGTTTTATTGTTTAGTATGTAACTCCACTTACTTCCTTACTGTGCTAAAATGCAAATGCATAAAAAGTAATGATAAATCTATGTTTTTGGACATACAATGTACAAAGATGTAAGTGATAACAAGTACAAAAAAAATGGTGGAGGGACAGAGATGTATAGAAGTATATGCTTTTGAAGTTAAGTTGGTATCAAACCAAATATTTGTGTGTTTCAAAGGACTTTGTCAAGAAGGTGTAAAGGTAGCCTACTCAATGGGAGAAAATATTTGGAAACCAGGTATCTGATAAGGGTTTAATATCCAGAATGTATAAAGAAATCCTACAATTCAACAATAAAAAGACAAATTAAAAAGTGGACAAAAGACCTGAATAGACATTTTTCCAAAGAGAAAATAGAAATGGCTAAAAAGCACATGAAAACATGGTTAACATCACTAGCTATTAGAGAAATGCAAATCAAAACTACAATGAGATATCATTTCACACCTACTAGAATGTTCCCTATTAAAAAAAAAAAAACCAGAAAACTACAAGTGTTGGAGAGGGTGTGGAGAAATAGGAACACTTATTCACTGGTGGGAATGTAGAATGGTACAGTCATGGCAGGAAACATTTTGCTGGTTCCTCGGGAAGCTAAATATAGAATTGCCATATTATCTGGCAATTTAGCTACTAGGAATATACCCAGAAGAATTGAAAGCAGGGACGTGAACAGACATTTTCACACCAATGTTCAAACAGCATTATACACAATTGCCAAAAGATGCAAACAACCCAAGTAACCATCAACCAATGAATGGATAAACAAAACATGGTAGATACATACAATGGAATATTATTCAGCTGTAAGAAGGAATGAAGTCCTGATGCATGCAGAAGCATGGGTGAACCTTGAGAACATTATGTTGAGTAAAATAAGCCAGACACAAAAGGTCAAATATTCTATGATCTCACTAATATAAACTAATTATAATGAGCAAACTTTTGGAGTTAGAATCTAGAATATAGGTTACCAGGAGACAGAATGAAGATAAAGAATGGCGAGCTGATGCTTAATTTGTAATATTTGTGCAGATTATAAATGTTTGGAAATCGAGGTGATGGTAGCATATTATTATGAATGCAATTAACAGCATTGAATTGTGTGTGTGATTGTGGTTGAAAGGGGAAAGTTAGGGTCATGTATGTCACTAGAAGGAAAGTTAGAGGATGAACCATGGGACTGTATAACATAGTTGAACCCCCTTGTAGACAATGAATGTGGTTAATAGTGCAAATATAAGAATGTTCATCCATGAACTAGAACAAATGTATGTCACTATTACAAGGTGTTAATAATAGGGTGGTATATGGGAAAAATACACCTAATGCAAACTATGGACTATAGTTAACAATACTATAGTTAACAACAATATTTTGATATTCTTTCATCAATTGTAAAAAAGGTATCACACCAATGTTAAGTGTCAATAATAGGGGTATCGGGTTTTTCTTTTTGGAGCAATGAAACTGTTCTAAAATTGTGGTGATGAGTACACAATTCTGTGATTATACTGAGAGTCATTTATTGTACACTTTGGATGGATTATATGGTGTGTAGATAAAACTGCTTTTTTAAAAAGTTAAATGATTATGGAAAACATTAATTGGGTCATTATATTTTACATTTTTAGCTACATGTTTCCTAGTAGTCTAAGCTTTCAGGTAATAAACATTTGTCAACTGGTTATTAAAATCTTGACCACCAATATTTAACCAAAAAAAAAAGGGGGGGGGGGTTGGTTATAGAAGTAAACTGAAAGAACTCCCAGTGGCCAAAGCTGGAACAATATGAGCAATAAAATAAATAAAGCAGTATTTAATTATAACACAAAGTGTAAAATAAATAACCAGGAGTTCATACTGATATAAATAAATGATTGAATAAATAAATAAATGGAAACTAGACAAATGCCCCATGCAAAAAAATCCAAATAATTTATATAAATACTCTGCCTTCAAGGAGATAGATTGTAATTTCCCATTTCTTAAGTATGGGCTATGCATAGTGACTTCTTTCCAAAAATTATAGAGTGGAAAGGGTGAACAAAAGGGTAACTTAGTAGTGGAGAAACCTGACAAACTCTACCTAACACAGATGTTCAAGGTCAACAATGATAAGCCATGTTGGTAGTATGATGTGATATTGATATGATGTGATGAGAAGGACACTTCAACCCTGTGCTTTTCCTCCCCACCAAAAAACATAACCTTAGTCTAATTAGGAGAAAAACATCAGACAAATCCCAGTTGAGAGATACCTCACCAGTACTCCTCAAAACTGTCAGCAACATTAAAAAAAAAAAAAGAAAGAAAATCTGAGAAGCCACCCACAGGCAAGAGGAACCTAAAGAGACATGATCACTAAACATAACATGGGATCCTAGATGGGATCCAGAAACAGAAAAACAGTAATAGGTGACAACTAAGGCAATCTGAATAAAGTATGGCTTTAGTCAATAATAATTTATCATGATTCATTTATTGGGATAAACGTATCATACAATTGTAAGGTATTAATAATGGGAATAATGGGAAACTGTTGGGTATATGGTAACTCTCTGTATTATCTTTATAGTTTTTCTGTAAATCTAAAACTTTTGAAATAAATAAAAAAATTAAAAATAGTTGTTAACATGGTTATAAAAGAAAGCATATGTTTAAAGTAATGAGTAAAATAGATGATACATAATGGAAAACGAAGGATAGTATTATCTGGAAAAAAAAAACAAAACCCAACATTTTTCAGGAAAATAGAACATAATCCAGAGTCTCTACAACATATTAATTATAATGTCCAAAATACAATCCATAATCACTTGATGAAGAAATAGGAAACATGAAAAATTTAAAAGAAAATGATTATTTTCTATTTTTCAGAGAGCATCTCCCAAGATAATGCAGATGTTGGAAGTAGCAGACAAAGATTTTAAAGTGACTATTATAATTATGCTTAAGGATATAAAGATAAAATGTTCATAATGAATGAAAAGATAGGAAATATCAGGAGGAAAATAAAAACTCTAAAAAGCAGCATTTCTAGAACTGAAAAATGCAATATCTGAAATAAAAATATTCATTGAATGGGATTAACAGCAGCGTGAAAATGACAGAAGAGAGAATTAATGAACTTGAAGATGGATCAATAGAAATGATGAAATCTGAAGAACAGAAAAAAGATTGAAAAAAATGAACAGAGCTTCAAGAGCCTGGGGGACAATATCAAATGGTCTAACATTGTATAATTGGAATACCAGAAGGAGAGAAAAGAGAAAGTGGAAGATAAAAACATATTGGAAGAAATATGGCTGAAAGTTTCCTCAATTTAGTGAAAGAAAGAAACTTACAGAATCATGAATCTCAGAAATTCCCAAGCAGGGTAAGTCCAAAGAAAAGTCACATCAGGGCACATCATAGTCAAATCACTTAAAAACAAAGGTGAAGAGAAAATCTTGAAATGAGGTTGAGAAAATTAACATATTACCTATAAGGGAACATTCAAATGACTGTTGCCTCCTAATCAGTAGCAATGAGACTGGAAAACAGAAGAACGATATCTTTGATATGCTGAAAGTAAAAAGACAACTCACAATTTTATACTCAGCAAAAAAAAAAAAACCCTTCAATAATGAAGGCAATTAAACACATTTTCAGATAAAAGAAAACCAAGAGAATTCATTGCCAGTATACCTGTCCTGGAAAAAATTGCAAAAGGAATTTTTTCAGGTAGATGGAAAATGAAAGCAGATGGAAATTTAGATCCATCTGTTTAACACAGTGGCCCTTACTGTAGACTATAGACTATAGTTAGTAGAACAAATATAAGGGTGTTCTTTCATGAATTATGACAAATATCTGACACTGATACAAGGTGTTAATAATAGGGTGGTATATGGGGGGAAATACACCTCATGTAAACTATGGATGATAGTTAATGGTACCATTTTAATAATCTTTCATTATCAATTATAAAACGGTAACTACTGTTATAAAAAATAGCACAGTTACAAAAATGTGCTATCATCAGCTATAACAAATGTTTCATTCCAATGCATGGTGTTGTTATTGGTGTGGTGTAAGGGAATCCTGCATGACTGTTCTGTAAACCCACAATCTCTCTGATAAAATTTTTTTAAAAAAAGAATGATGAGACTTTCAAATGATTAATATGTGGATAAATAATTATTTCCTAGCAACCGATATGAAAATGTTTCTCTATGTAGTGTTACTTTACATTAATGTGTATAATTATGTGTGACAGAATATTAGATCAGAAGTTTCAGCTGAGATACCAAGATGCAATAGAGGGCACATTCTAAAGGATATGGTAATCCAGATACAAATTTTCAAAGGAAGTATCCACGAATACTTTAAATGACTCACCCATATTAAGAGTATAAAAGGTTTGAGTTGTTGGAGGGTTGAAGAAGATTTTTGAGAATGATTAATTTAGCAAAAGCTATGCTGTGATTACCAACCTTCATCACGCAAAGGGGTTGGGATGGGTGACTGGCACTCCAGTCTAACGAAAGAGGTTTCATTTGCATCACTTGGCTAGCTTAACATGTGTTCCCCGTGGTTGAAGGACATAAGGAACTTATGTTATTTATTTATTTTTATAAAGTCCGGTTTATTGAGGTATAATTTACATGTAGTAAAATTCACATTTTTAGACATACAGTTCTATGAGCTTTGACAAATGTATGCAGTCATGTAAATAATATTACATCATCACCCCAACTATTCCCTTTATAGGCAATCCCCTTCCCATACTCCTAGCCACTAACAAACACTGATTTGATTTTTGTCCCTAGTCATGTCTTTTTCAGAATGTCTTATAAATGGAATCATATAATATATAGATTTTTTCTGTCTGGCTTCTTTCAATTAACATTGCTTTTGAGATTCATCCATGTCATTTCATGTATCACTAGTCTTATGAATAAACCACAATTTGTTTATCTATTTACAAGTTGATGAATTTTTGAGTTGTTTCCAGTTTTGGGTAATTATGAATAAAGCTGTTTCAAGATTTGTGTATAGGTCTTTGTGTGAATGTGTTTTCATTTCTCTTGGGCTAGGAGTGGGGTTTGGGGGCAAACCCCACTCCATGCTAAGTATATGTTTAACTTTATTGGACTGCTGTTTGAATCTACCTGGGAAATCAGTGAGATGAATTGACAAATAGCTTTAGCAGGAATGAAGGAGAGCTATCTGCTCTCCCAGATTTATCTTGGGATAAGGAACACATGAGTGTTTACTATAGACCAGATAGCTTTTGTATTATTTATCTATTACTGATAACAAACCCCAAAATATAGGAGCTTAAAACAACAGCAACCATTTGCTCACAATTCCGCAATTTGGGCAGGATTCGAGGCTGCTTGTCTTCGCTCTGTGTTGGCTGGGAGTGCAGCTGGTGCAGGAGGAACTAAAATGGCTTCACTTCCATGTTTGGTGCCTCAGTTGGCATGGCTAAAATGGCTGAAGTCTGATTTATTCACACAATGACTCAGGACTCCTAAAGGGTAAAACAGAAGTTGCAAAATCTCTTAAGGCCTAAGCCCAGAAGTCACATAGCATCACTTTTGCAGCATTTTATTGGACCATCCCAGTTTCAAAGGAAAGGAAAATAGATTCCATCTCTTCACGGAAGGCATGGAAAAGTCATATTGCAGAAGGCACTAGGATGAGGGGATTATTACAGCTAGTTTTAGAGACAGTCTGCCACAACCAGTACTGCATTTGTACAAGATTCTGTTTAATAGTGCTAATTAGAAGGGTGATGGGACCTCTGAAGAACAGAAGTGGGAATGAGTTTCAGGATTCTAGGAGCTAGGAGAGAGTGACTGCCAGAATAAAATCCATTTGCTCAGATCAAGCAAACTGAAGTTGAGAGAACCTCAGCATGTCTGGATGTTTCCAAAGGGCCAATAAAAATGTCTCATGAGAAAGAGTAAGAGTTATACATCGTCCAGTCTCAGAAAACACAAAGCCACTTTATAGCAATGACAGTTTTATAAATACCTTCTCATTCTTCTTGCCTCTTCTCCCTTCCCTATCCCAACTTCATCTTTAATAGAAACAAAAAGCCAGATAATCAGAAACCACAGTTAGCAAACTAGAAGAGGAGCAGAGAAAGAAAGGAGAACTTGCTTTACATGTATCCAGCCTGTAACAGGCCCTAGTTAGAGGAGGTAGGAAGATTTTAACATTAAAACAATTTTGGAGTTTTAATTATCTGTTTTTGGACATTTATAATTACTGTACTTGTGAGCTAAAGTGATTATAGGACTTTACCTAAGGTTTACCAGAGAAAATATGAGGCCTGCCTCAGTTTTAATATAAGGGTAGGAGAAAAACAACCCACAATGAAAAGATTAAAAAGAGTAGAAGGAAACAAAAATAAATTGTTTAAAATAAGTTATGTAGTTAGGTATATGATAGGTGAGTTTTCATGACGGTTAAAGAATCATTTAAAGTGAAAAATTCAATGTAACTAAGATACTTGGCATCATATGGCATTTAGTAGAATCTTTCATCACTTACCACTATGTAATCTTGGGCAAGTCAATTAATCATTAATCTTTTTCATGCCTCTTTTTTCATGTGTAAAATGAGGTTAATAGTACCCACCTTGTGAGTATTAGATAAAATATAATGTGCTTAGCACAGTATCTGGCACATAGTGCTGCTCTACGAATGATAGTCATCATCTGCCCTACATCACGTTGTTTTGCTAAATTAAATATTTCTGGCAAGAAAGTGTTCTGTTTTTTATTCCCTTTGTTTTAGTAGAGGTTCACTTTTTCTGGGGGGGGCTTCCAGAAATAACAATGTTTTTGTAGATTGCAACAATATCCTTAGAAATACTTAATATAATGACTAGAACGTAGTAAGTGCTGAATAAATGGCAGTTGTTACTACCATTGTTGCTTGAATACAAGCCCTTCTACCTCGCTGTCTTCCCACTCTGTACAGCTATGTGATTGTCGGTATTTCATTTAATCTTTTTGAGTCTCAGTTTCTTTATCTGTGAAATAGAGCTCTTACTTTACCTACCTCACAGGTTGTTTTGAGGATTGAATAAGATTTTTTTTGTGTGTGAAAGTCCATATAAAACACCATACAAATATGAGCTAGCATTATTGCTTACTTCCTTTTTAGATTATTTATAAATCTCCTTCAAAATGATTTTGAATGACATCCAGTGTTTTTCTGCAAGAAACAAAGAAACAAAGCTGATGACACCATTGGCATATAAACTGCTTTCTAAAAGTGGACGTGTTTTCTAGCCCTTAGTAAATCTAGCTTTGATCTTAGGGGACTTGCAAGATCCCACTAGCCCCCAATCTTTCCTCTCTTTGATGATCACCTTCTGTTATATTTTATCTGAAATTTCTATTAATGCTTCGAATAGGGTAGACAATAAGAGTCTAACTTCTGATAACCCATTCATATTTTACCTGGAAAGGTAAGGAAAATTTAGGTGTTGAGAAAAGTACTGTCTCCTCCAACTTCTCAATTAGCACAAATTAATTGATTAAATTAGCTGTTACTTAAGAACATCCATTCTAACAGTGTGAGATAGTAAAATGGGCAGATTTCAGTGGAGTTGCAAAACATGACCACAACCACCTAAGAATAAATAACTCAACCAGCTTTCATTCTATTTATGTCTTCTACCAGATGGTGAAGTCTCAGCGCATTCTTAACTACCTACAAAATCATGCCCATTGGCTCCAACCTCATTTCATTTTAGAATTCATCCCTTGTTTCAGCACTAGATGACTATGGCTTCTGATTCCTACCTGGGCAAAAAAGTTCCTTAAAAGGTAGAGGTCTGTGGTAGTTTGATATTATTTATGAATTCTGTATTAGTCAGCCAAAGGGGTGCTGATGCAAAATACCAGAAATAGGTTGGTCTTTATAAAGGGTATTTATTTGGGGTAGAAGTCCACAGTTACCAGGCCATAAAGCTTAAGTTTCTTCCCTTACCAAAGTCCATTGCCACATGTTGGAGCAAGACAGCTGCCGACGTTTACCAGGGTTCAGGCTTTTTGGGTTCCTCTCTTCCCAGGGCTGCGTTTCTCTCTGGGCTCAGTGCCTCTGTTTCCTCCAGAAGGTCAGCTGTAGACTATGAGGCTCTCTAGGCTTCGCGTCTCTCCACAAGGCCAGCTGTAGACTATCAGGCAAACGGCTCGTCTCTATCCTGGGGCTTTCTCTCCTTCCTCACGACCAAGCTCTTCTGTCTGCTCGCCTCTCTGGCTCCAGCATCAAAACTCCAACATCAGAACTGCTCCCTCTGTCCTTTGCCTTGCCTTTTATATTTGATTCCCCCACCCACCAAGGGGTGGGGCTGAATGCCTTACTGACGTGGCCCAGTCAGTGCCCTAATCATAACTTAATCATGCCCAGATGAACAGATCAGTTTACAAGCATAATCTAATATAGAGTTTTGGAATTCATAATTACATAAAACTTCCAAACAGCTACAAATTCCAAAAAGGAGATATAGATTATGTTTGTAAACTAGCTAGTTCCTCTGGTGTGATAACTCTTTGATTTTATTAGATTCAGCTGAGATATCTGATTAAATTATGTTAAGATTAGGGCTCTGATCCAACCACGTCATTAGAGTATGACTCAGCAGCAAGTCCCAGCCCCCTTGGGGATAAAACAGATGCTCACACAGAAGTAAACACACAGAGAAGAACACAGAGAAAGAAAGACAGCTCATTAGACATGACAAGAGAGATGAGCCTGATAGTCTACAGCTGACCTTGTGAAGAGAACTGAGCAGCTGAGCCCAGAAACAAATGACCCCTGGGGAGAGAGAGGAGACTTATACCAGCCTACAGCTGAGATTGGAAGAAGCTGGGACCATGGAGCCTTAGGAGGAAGTAGGAAGGCTGAACCCTTGCAGACATCGCCCACCATTTTGCTCCAACACGTGGCCAATGACTTTGGGTGAGAAAGTACCTTGTGGTTCCTTGAGTTGGACTCTTTAGGGCCTTGTGATGGTAAGCTTCTACCCCAAATAAATACCCTTTATAAAAGCCAACAGATTTCTGGTACTTTGCATCAGCACCCCTTTGGCAGACTAATACAGAATTTGGTACCGAGGAGTGGGGAAGTGCTTTTGCAATTACCAAAATACTGGAATGGTTTTATAAATGGATAAGGGGTATTTTTTTGGAATAATTGTGAGATATTTGATAGAAAAGCCCTAGAGTACTTTGAAGAGACTGTTGGTAGGAATATGGATGCTAAAGAGACTTTTTATGAGGGCTTAGAAGTAAACAATGAAACTATTATTGGAAACTGGAGGAAAGGTGATCCATGTTTTAAAGTTGCAGAAGTGGACTTAGTGGTGTTCTGTTGTAGACATATTGTGATTCAAGCAATGGAAGAAATTGTAACAGTGAGGTGGAGCTGGTGGCCACTGGACGTTTTTGGGGCAGGGAGAGGAGGGGCAGTTGAAATACAGGGGCTTTTTTGGGACTTTGGGGGTTGTCCTGAGTAACGTGGCGGTGACGGATGTAGGCCATTTTCCATCAGAATATACCATGCAGAACTGGGTGGGAGACAGTGTGGTCTATGATGTGAACTGTGGTCTATGCTCGGTGGCAAGGCCCCAGGATGTGTATATCCATTGCGGGTGTTGTGCCACACGGATGAGGAATGGTGGTGTGGGATGTTGTTGGAGGTGTGGGAGGTGGGGAACAAGGGAATCCCTGTAATTTCTGAGTAATATTTAGGTAATCTAAGCACCTTGAAAAAAAATATATATATATACATATATATATATATATAACAAATAATATTTATGTAAACAAATGCACATATATGCATATGTATTTGTATATCATTTTACAAATATTTGTATGTATTGTGAAAAATCTGATTTTTACCCACAATAAAAAAAATAAAAAATTATTTAAAAATAATAAATAAATAAATAAATAAAGTTGCAGGGATCTTAGCAAGATTAACTCCTGATGTTTAATGGAAAGCGGAATTTGAAAATGGTGAGCCTGGGCATTTAGCTGAAAAACTTTCAAAAGTAAACTCAAAGAAT